>JAFVLL020038096.1:0-14464 GCA_021397915.2 Tor tambroides
GCTGTTCAGACTGTCATAAGAAAATCAGATATGGGTCACATTTGGGCAAAAAAGTTGGATTTGGGCCACTTTAGCCTGCAGTGTGAACTAAGTCTTTGTCACATAGCACTTGAGAGAGCACATGGATGACATCCATCTCTAGCCAATCTTCATTTACTCTTGAAAAGTCATTGTCTATAAGTTTTTGTCTTAACAGTAATGTTATAAATGTTATTTAGTTCTAGTCAATGTCATTTGTCATGGAGGGGTATTCTGAAAAAGTTAAATAAGTAACGATTCAAGTGTTGTCATGCTCCTGCAAGGCATATTCGATATATATTGTAATACATTATTAATATAAGAAACACATTTAATATGTTTATCCTTAATCAAATATGTAGGAATTAACACATTTTGTATTGTTGTTTTCGCACATTTACACCGCTTCCATTAAAATATGCCTGAAGTCATCTCTGTTTTGGGTACTTTTTGAAGGAGTGTTTAGCTTGCTGCATAGTTATGTACCTGCACACATAGTGAGAGCAGATAAGTAAGTTTAGATGACACTGCTGATATACAATGTGTGCATGGAGATGTGAAAAGTTACCCGTGTGCTGTGGTAAATGTGTGTATTTAAGAGAAAACATATTTGCCAAAGGTTGCAGTTGAAAACCTGCCTGCTGACTTGATTTTGGGATAAGATCTACCCATTTTACTTGACTTGCTGCAAGGTACAATCTCTGATGTTCACAATCCTGATGCAAATGTTCCACTGACATGTCCAGTTGTGACATGGGCCAAAACTAAGGCTGTTTTGCAGCCTCTGCCAGACTTCCATGATTTGCAGAGAAAAGATCTGTCTTTACAACCTTTGTTTGCTAATGTTGAGGGGGACTGTATGTATGGTGTGCATAAAGAACATTATGTGATTGACAAGAGGGTTTTGTATGTTCAAAAAGCTGATGGTAAACGTTTAGTGCTACCTACATGTTGTCGCCATATTGTTATGGAAATTGCACATTCTGTTCCATGGGCTGGACATCTTGGCCAACATAAGACATACACTGGAATAAGCTCACGGTTTTACTGGCCCACTATGGACACAGATGTTCACACACATTGTACAACTTGTCCAATTTGTAAAAAGACCAGTGCTATTTGCAAACAGAATAGGGCTCCTTCGCAACCACTGCCAATCATCACAGAACCCTTTCAACGGATTGTCATGGACATTGTGGGACCACCTGAAAAAAGCAGCACAGGGCACCAGTATATCCTAGTGGTCAGTGATTATGCCACCAGGTACCCAGAAGCATTTCCCCTTCGAATTATTACAATACCTAAGGTCATTCATGCCCTCGTCCAGTTGTTCTCCCATGTTGGCATCCCTGATGAGATTCTCACTGACCAGGGGACAAACTTCACATCACAGCTGATGACACAGTTTCATCGCCAGTTCGCCATCTCCGGCATCAAGACCAGCTCATATCACCCGCAGACAGATGGCCTGGTTGAGCACTTCAGTAGAACTCTGAAGAGTATGCTAGAAAAGTTTGTTGCAGACACAGGGTAGGTTTGGGACAAGTGGCTGCCATTTCTACTCTTCACCTACAGGGAAGTTTTGCAAGCTTCAACCGGGTTTTCGCCGTTCAAGCTGCTGTATGGATGGCAGGTGCAGGGACCTCTCGACCTGTTGAAAAGAAGCTGGGAGGCTCCTGCATCCAAGCCTTGGAGAATAGCATTGTAAGTTACATCCTAGAGATAAAGAGCATCTGGAGCGGCATTGGGAAGATGTTAAGGCTAACCTACAACAAGCCCAGCAGACGCAGAAGTGATGGTATGACCAGAACGCCAGGCTTTGTCAATACCATCCAGGACAAAAGGTGCTACTACTGCTACTCACTTCATC
This sequence comes from Tor tambroides, assembly GCA_021397915.2. Taxonomy (NCBI): domain Eukaryota; kingdom Metazoa; phylum Chordata; class Actinopteri; order Cypriniformes; family Cyprinidae; genus Tor; species Tor tambroides. Next base: position 1,889 of record JAFVLL020038096.1, read on the forward strand.
CAACAATTTGCTGGCAAAATGGCAGGGACCGTACACCATTACCAGGAAGATAGGACCGGTAACATATGAAGTTTACCACCCAGACAAAGGCAAAGAAAAATAGATCTACCATGTCAACCTTTTAAAAGAATGGAAAGAACGTCCTAGCAGGATGGTCAGGAAAGTGGAAGTGGAAGAGGAATACTTTGAGGACAGAGCATAGCAACAGGCTTTCCCAGTGGATCTTAACCATCTTCAAGGTTCTGAGAAGTCTAAGCTACAACATCTGCTCACTCAGTTCCAGTGTTGCCAAGTGGGCTACTTTAACACTGTTGCCGCGGGTTGTTTTCATTTCCGCGGGTTGAAGTGACCCTAATAACGTGATATTTAGCCCCTGGAATGCAAATTGTACCATGGGAACCCCGCCAAAAAACTTGCATTTTACCCCTCGGAACACGATTTTTACCAGCGGACTCCCCTCAATGTGATATATATATATACGAATATAAATGGGCACAACAAGAAACCTGCAACGTAGGATACCTGCTAGGCAAGGTGGAGGAAATTTAGTAGGCAAAGCAGTAGGTCCTTTCTGGGCCTTGTGGGATGGTACAGGAGATTCATCTCGGAGTTTGCCTCCATTGCCACTCCACTTACCAACCTACTGACTAAAACAGTGAGAAACCCCCTAGTCTGGACAGAGGACTGTGAGACAGCTTTAGAACCCTGAAAAAAAGACCTGTTCCAGTTCAGTCCTGTAAATTCCTGATTTCACTCTGTGGTTCCTGGTTCAGGTAGATGCTTTGGTAACAGGAATAGGAGCTGTCCCGGCCCAGGGGACTGCTGGGGCAGAGAAGCCGTTGGTGTTCCTCAGCCGCAAACTGTTGCCTAGAGAAACAAGATATTCAACCACTGAGAAAGAGTGCCTCACCATCAGGTGGTCCCTTGACAGCTATCGCTGACTACCTGTCTCTGTGCGCAGCCTGGAGAGGGGGAAGGTAGTGTGACGAAGGCGGTGAAATAGCACTGGCACACACGTTAACATCCACTTACATTCCTTTTCCCTCCATTTGCTTTCACTACAGAGAGATGGGTGCACACGGCGTTCTATAGTGCACAGTCATTACATTGGTTCACACATTATTTCCCGCACATTATACACACTTTGACATTCACACATCTTCTAAGTTTATGGTAAACATTGAGTAATGTTATTGGATCGTGTTATATTGCATAACACCTGTCATGCCATAGGTCATACATGTTACATGTTAAGTGTTGAGTGTGAGATTACAGGTCGGCGGCGGCGAATACGAACGCCAGGTGCGCAGCACATTTATACCACTATAGACACCTCCCACCGAGACTGGAAGCCGACCAAACTATTTAATCCTCAGAGGGAGACCGTTATTGGTTATGTGTGCCAAATGGTGTAGTTATGGTGTCTGCCAGCAGGGGCTGATAGGGGCATAGCAAAGCCTTTGACTTAGTTCACACTGCAGGCTAAAGTGGCCCAAACCCGACTTTTTTGCCCAAATGTGACCCATATCTGATTTTCTTATGACAGTCTGAACAGCACAAATCCGATTTTTTTCAAATCAGGCCCAGGCCACTTTCATATGTGGTCCTAAATCGGATACATATCTGATGTTTTGCAATGCGACTTCAGTCTAAACGGCCATGTTGCATTTCATGCGATTTTTTTTTTTTTTTACGTCATTGAAATGCGACAGACGTCAAAATTCTGCGCTGGAGGAGGCAGGAAGATTAAAAATCTGTGCTTGAACAATATATAAACAATACTATCAACCCGTTATTTAGGCTCTGATTGCACATTAACCAGGAGGTGCTAAACACACACCTTACAGGCGGCATTATTCACTTGAGCACAGTGCGCTGCGTCTGATGCGTCTTCTTCCGGCATAAAATCACTTCAGACGATATCGGTTCACACATGAGACTGATGGCGGGTCGAATTTAAATGACAATGTAAACAACAGCGCAAAAAAATCGGATTTCAGCAAAAAATCCGATCTGAGCATTAAGACCTGCAGTGTGAACTAAGTCTTTATCACTTGAGAAAAACACTCTTCCTTGAATGGCCCTTTTTTCTTAAGTGACAAACTGGTTTAGCCAATAGAAGAGATTCTGTGAAAGCCTTGCCCTGAATGTAGCAGTGTTTCTGTGTCTCAATGTTTCTTATTATTTCTGAAAAGATTATTTAACATAGAATCAATGTACTGCTAAAAATTGTTTAAAAATTACTGACTCATGTTTGTCTCAGTGATTTATATAAACATGTATGCTCCAAAACACTGTATTTACACGTGCACTGATTAAATACAGCTCCATATTTTGTGCCAATAACAATGTATTTCTGAATTATTGGCTGATTAGAGCATCGAAAATTAGATAATATTTAGAAACAATAATAAATTAATAATAAATCAATTTCACGAACAATTTTAAGTTTAATTGTTGTAGTTTTTTTTTTTTTTTTTTTTGATACTGTGTTGGTTCACCATTTGATGTCCAATGTAAAATCCAGGTTAAGAATCACTCCTTTAAACCATAATCTAATTAAACTCTTATCTCTTCTCTTGCTAATAAAGTCTGTAAATGTTTGTCCAGGGTGCTGACGAAATGGCACACAGATAGCATTATGGGTTAAAACTGGTTACTAACAACAGGTCAGGTTAATGTTTAAATTCATCTTAAATGAATTTGAGTTTTGAGTTTGTCACAGTTAAGTAGTTTACAGCTAACACTTCTCTCCAAATATCGCAATCTTAGATTAAAAAATGACCAATTACAATGCATCAAGTAAATAAATTATACTTGCAAAATATTTTTAAAATGTCTCAATAACAGAAGGAAACTACATTTACAGTATAATTATACGGAATTTGATTCAAATGTGTTTAGTCACAGAACAACATATTTAAATTATAAAATTACATTTATTTTCATGTCACGTCTCTTTTTTTAACTTTCAAAATGTCTGAGGTTGAATTTTACAGTTAAAAGTCAATGTAAAATGGCTAACATTGGAATTAACTAGGAAATATCACTGCACCATACCATAGTTTTCAGTACAGTGAATGTTATTATTTTTGAGTAATGTGAATATTCAGCATTTTTAAAATGTTTTCTGTAAAAAAAAAAATTAAAAAAATAAAAATCACTAAAGACAAATTCAGATACATACTATAAAACATAAAAAAAGTACACAGGAAAACAGAATTCAGTTTTTTATTATTCTTTATATCCTAACGAAATGAAACAAAAGTTTAATTGTTTGAGATTCTGATGAAATTCTGATTCTTTTGCAGTACAGTCACCACACCTGCTTACTAAAAGACATTTACATTAATTCATTTAGCAGGCCTTTTGTCCCAAGTGACTAACAAATGAGAAATACACCAAGTGATTTGTCATAAATAGAAAATAAACACAAGAAGTGCAAGTAATACAAAGTTTCAGATATCTAGAATAGTACAGCTAGAACAGGGAGGGATTAAGGAATAGTGAAAGCATAGAGGAAGAAGTTTTTTTTTTTTCTTTGGTAAGATGCAGTGTGTTGATAAATGCATGTATGTCCCATTCTTTACTACTTATGTCATGAGCAGCACACTGATGATTAATAAAGACAGTGTAGACTAGAGTGTAGCCCAAAAAGATAAGGATGTTTAATTTTCAGACAAGATTCTGCATTATGTGATATGTCATTATAATTTCTGTATCAAGTTTAGTGTGCTGCTCATTACATTAGTAGTAAAGAACAGAACGTACTTCTAACAATAATCTGTATGTACTTCATATGCAAATGTGTCACTCAGTTTTCCTTTTTCTGCTGCAACACTTGAAACACAGATATCTAAGTGTTAAAAATATGGAGAGAGCGAATATCAAAACAACTGCGAACAACGTAACTGCAACATCTACTGAGTAATAAGAGTACCAAGGCAGTTTGTAGGATTCTGAACGAAGGTGAGCAGCACCTTTGTGTCTCATTACAAACTCAATCCAGAAGAGGGCGCTGTCTAAAGGTTTAACTGGTGTGTCTCTGTGCAGATGAGACAGTCTCTGCATATTCAGTCTGTAGGATGGATCACTGATTAATTCCTGTATAGCTGCATGCAGTGTGTTTTGATTTAAAGTTGCGATGGAAATGATCTTGGCTCCTCCCCTGTCTTGTATTCGAACAAGATTGTCGTACTGGTCAAAGAAAATTGGAATTCCAATAACTGGAACGCCATGATACAAAGCACTGGGCTCCATTGGATTCACATGTGCAATAAAGGCACAGTCTTTGGATGCTAGAAGATCGTTCTGGCAGCCAGTCAATAACAATGTGTTGTTAGAAGCAGATGGTCTGTTTCCAGTGTGTCCTGGAAATCACCTTTTGGGGGCAAAGAACAAAAGCAACCCTTTCTTTCTTCTGTTATCTCAGCTGGTAAGACACTGATAAATGATCCTAAAGACATGATAACGACTCCATGCTCTCCAGAACTTTGCATGAAAACCTCCAGGTCATGTGGAAGGGCCTTCGCTGGTTTGCACTGGAAGCCACCAACGTAGATGATATTTGGCATTGTTGGACGTGGAAATTCAAAAACAAAATCAACTCTCATAAGCCATATATCAGCCCCCTGGAGAAGTTCATAAAAACGTACCGGTGGATAGAAATATTTGTCACAAAGTGCTTGGTACTGTGCCAAATTAAAATAGCCATATTGCAAGTACATTAGCAAATAATAGAAAATATTTTGTACTCGTTGAAAAAAGTTCATTTTGTCTGTGTATCTAGATCTTGTGATAGGGATGTAAGAAAGCGGTGAGGGAGCGATCTCAAAATGTCCCTCTCCAGCTGTGGTCCATCTCACATTATATACCAGGGGTAACTTGAATTTATGAGCCAGGAAAACGCCTGCACCCCACACCGGATCAGTGAGCACCAGATCGTATTGCTTTTCCTTCAGTGTCTTCATAATTTCCTCACTTTCAAACATGTTTGTTATAAGCTGACATACCATTTCATGCATTTTATAAGTGTAATAAAGTGTATCGAAATACAGCCTAACAGGGCCCAGCCAGTTGCTCTTTCCTCTTTCATAGTTGATTGATTCGGAAAGCATGTCTTCTACAAATTCTTCATCCATTCCTTTGGTGTTAGGTATGGTTATAGAGGTGTAATAAGTTGAATTCTCCTTGATGAACCAGCTACTGGAGCTGCGTAATACATCAACGCTGTGTCCTTGACCATGTAACGCCTTGATGAGGACTTCCATGTTCATCCAGTGACTTCCCTCCAAAGGCACCACCAAGATTTTGCCAGCATCACAGAGAGAACCAAAAAGGATTACGATTGGTATCCAGAGTGGGACAGAAACCATATTCTTAGAAAATGGTGTCATCTTGCCTGAAAATGACAAAATCATTGGATTACATAAATATGGAAAAAATTATTTGACTAGTTACTTTGGTTAATAATGTTCTCGACACTGTGCAGTACTGGGATAAAATTTATTTGTGTCACCTGGTTAATATCTGCAAGAGCATGGAAATAAAAAGTCTGATAAGGGAGTGAAAGTTTTCAGATAAATTTCCTTCTTTTATTTTATACAATATTACACCTTATACACATGCCAGTATAATGAGAAGAGCAGAGTTATTGTAATAAATAAACCAAATAGAAATAAACTTGTCTACATACTGTTATGATTCAACTGTAAAACACAAATTAAACAATATCAATGACTCTCATGAGTGTGCTTATGTTAAGAAAGCAAGCGATATAAAATATGAAAAGGAATATAAATATGCCACATTATACAAACTTATTATAATAACAGAAAACTAATTTCAGAATATAATATTATGGAGAAGAATCAAATATATGTAACTACACTGAGGGGAAAAAATATTTGATCCCCTGCTGATTTTGTATGTTTGCCCACGGACAAAGGAATGATCAGTCTATAATTTTAATGGTAGGTTTATTCGAACAGTGAGAGACAGAATATCAACAACAACAAAAAAATCCAGAAAAACGCATTTAAAAAAAAGTTATACATTTATTTGAATTTGAATTGAGTGAAATAAGTGTTTGACCCTTTCAAACATGACTTGGTGGCAAAAGACATATACTTGGTGGCAAAACCCTTGTTGGCAATCACAGAGGTCAGATGTCTCTTGTAGTTGGCCACCAGGTTTGCACTCATCTCAGGAGGGATTTTGTCCCACTCCTCTTTGCAGATCCTCTCCAAGTCATTGAGGTATCGAGGCTGACATTTGGCAACTCAAACCTTCAGCTCCCTCCACAGATTTTCAATGGGATTAAGGTCTGGAGACTGGCTAGGCCACTCCAGGACCTTAATGTGCTTCTTCTTGAGCCACTCTTTTGTTGCGTTGGCCGCGTTTTTTGGGTCATTGTCATGCTGGAATACACATACACGACCCATTTTCAATGCCCTGGCTGAGGGAAGGAGGTTCTCACTCAAGATTTGACGGTACGTGGCCCCGTCCATCGTCCCTTTGATGCGGTGCAGTTGTCCTGTCCTCTTAGCAGAAGAACACCCCCAAAGCATAATGTTACCACCTCCATGTTTGTCGATGGGGATGGTGTTCTTGGAGTTATAGGCAGCATTCCTCCTCCTCCAAACACCGTGAGTTGAGTTGATGCCAAAGAGCTTGATTTTTGGTCTCATCTGACCGCAACACTTTCACCCAGTTCTCCTCTGAAACATTCAGATGTTCATTGGCAAATTTCTGTACATGTGCTTTCTTGAGCAGGGGGACCTTGTGGGCACTGCAGAGTTTCAGTCCTTCACGGCATAGTGTGTTACCAATTGTTTTCTTGGTGACTATGGTCCCAGCTGCCTTGAGATCATTGACAAGATCCTCCCGTGTAGTTCTGGGCTGATTCCTCACCGTTCTCATGATCATTGAAACTCCATGAGGTGAGATCTTGCATGGAGCCCCAGACCGAGGGAGATTGACAGTTATTTTGTGTTTCTTCCATTTGCGAATAATTGCACCAACTGTTGTCACCTTCTCACCAAGCTGCTTGGCGATGGTCTTGTAGCCCATTCCAGCCTTGTGTAGGTCTATAATCTTATCCCTGACATCCTTGGACAGCTCTTTGGTCTTGGCCATGGTGGAGAGTTTGGAATCTGATTGATTGATTGATTGATTGCTTCTGTGGACAGGTGCCTTTTATACAGGTAAAAACCTGTAAATTTACCTGTATAAAAGACACCTGTGAGCCAGAAATCTTGCTGATTATTTCACTCATTAAAATCCAAATCGATGTATAAATTTTCTGAAATGCATTTTTCTGGATTTTTGTTGTTGTTATTCTGTCTCTCACTGTTAAAGTGCCCCTATTATGGATTTTTAAAAATTACCTTTCATGCAGTGTGTAACACAGGTCTAAGTGAACGAAAATATCCTGCAAAGTTTCAAATCTGAAAGTGCACCATGTATATAAGTTATTGTCTCTCAAAAGAAAGAGTTGACTCTGAATCATTGAAACGAGACATTTTTAAAACAAATCCCCGTTTCATGTTAACATCAACATGAAACATTAGCATATTGCCCGCCCACTCGTTGGTCTTTTCCAAGCGGCAATCTTCCGGTCTCTCTCGTGAAACCAACACGAAGACATTTCCCCGGTACACAAAGCAGCACTGCGCTCACAAACGCTACTTTATCAGGCATTACCATAGACTATAAAAAAGATGGACGACGCGTCACCACTTCCTTCCACTATAGGAAATTGAAGCCAAAGCATCTCAGTATGGCTGCTGCCATCTTGAGTAAATGACGTTATTTGGAGCCAGAGTCTGTGCAGTAGTGTCGTGAGCAAGCGGCAACCTTCCGGTCTCTCTTGTGAAACCAACACGGAAGTGACTTAAACTGTAATTCGTCAACTGGCCGCTAGAGGCTGGCTGCAAAAGGGAGTCAATCCCATAGACACCCCATGTTAAAATGCCCAAATTTACAGCAGAAAAAAACATGTTTACAGCCTGGTTCAAAAAATGATTTTGGTCTATATAGCTAATTTTGCCCTTCATGACAACTGTGAGAGGGGTGAATTTTTTTTTATAACTCATCCGTTTAAATTATATTAAGCCTTGAAATTCTGCATAATTAAGGGCGTGGCCACTTGAGTGACAGGTGGATTGCCACTGCTGTCACCATCGTTGCGCTAGGCGGGCGTGGTTTCAGCAACCACATCCCGCCTTGTTGCCCATTTTCGATTATCCAGGAGTAATGTGCAGCCAAGATGGTGACAGCCGTCTCCGCGCACTTTGAGCCTCAGAAACACTCTTCAGAAACCGGCGCTGCTGTCACCACTGGCGAGCTAAGTGGGCGTGGTTTCAAAGAGCCCGCAGCTTCACTTTTCAGGACGTGTGAGACACACCCGGGCATTACAGGCATGATAAAATGGAAATGAAATCGACCAATCACCGCAGATTAGTGTCACGCAAAGGAGGGGTTTGGAAAAATGAATGGTTGAGCGAATCTTTTGGGAGTCGTTGAGCAAATAAGATAAAAATAAATGCATATTATAAGACAATGAAAGTGTTTTTTTGACATCGCATGCATGTCAACCTGTTGTGGGGACTCCCAAATCCAAAATATGAACCTTTCATAACCCATAATAGGGGCACTACCATTAAATAAACCTACCATTAAAATTATAGACTAATCATTTCTTTGTCAGTGGGCAAACATACAAAATCAGCAGGGGATCAAATAATTTTTTCCCTCACTGTATATTGCAGATATTAGCAATATAAGCGGACATGCTAGTGGCTCTAGCTATTATAACTATAATTACAATTTACACATATAGAGGTTGCATTACTTTGCCAGCTGAAAGAATTAAACCTGTTACAGGAGTTGCTGACCCTTCAAATCTGTCAACTGTGAACCTGTCGTCTGCACGTCATTAACTTTCTGGTTTGGTTCAGCTAATAAATCAGTTATCAAAAGACTCCAGCAGACAGTCTAGACTGCTGTGAGAATTACTGCCTGGTTTAAAAAAACAAAAAACAAACAAAAAAAAACAGCATATGCTGCTTAGGTATGTTTTGAAGCATGGTTGCTGGTTTGAGCTGGTTTAAGCTGGTCCTTAGCTGATCATAAACTGGTTTAAGATGGTCATGTGCTGGTCATGAGCTGGTTTAATCTGGTCCTAAACTGGTCCTGAGCAGCTGCTTAGAACCATCTTAGGATCAGCACATGACCAGCTAAGGACCAGCTTAAACCAGCTCAAACCAGCAGCCATGCTTCAAAACATACCTAACCAGCATATGCTGTTTTTTCAACAGGGTGGTGCTCCCCTGCCACACCTCAAAGGCCTGTACTGTTCCAAAGTAAGGAGACAGGAATCACTGCAGACCCCTCACTCCCAGGCCATAACCTGCTGACCTTTTGGCCTGCTGCTCTCTGGACACTGTTACAGAGCACTGAGCACTAGAACTTCCAAGCAAAGCAGCATTTTCCCACAGACCATCATCCTAATGAACAGTGAACTAACTCTCGCCATATTAAATGTTCTGTTTTGAGGACTTTTATGTTGATATGTACTCATACTTCCCTGTGTTTAGTTCCTGTTTTTTTCAGTTGCTTTGGTTTTTGATGAAGTCCTAGTTATTTTCCAAGGTGCCATATTATGTTCTTCACTTGTGTCTTGTTAGGTTGTTAGTTTTACCATTTATATATTCGTTTGTGTTTGTCTAATGGGTTTGTTGGTTATTGTTGCTGTTTATAGTGTTCTTAGTATCTTACTGTCCTGTGTTTGTTATTTGTTTTTTTTTGTTTTGTTTGTTTTTAAATATGATTGCTCCAAGCCTCTACTCTCTTCTTCCTGCTACACCTTTACACATTTTAGTATCCACTGTGAAGTGTAAACCTATTTTATGTACATATGTAAATGAATTCTATTTATTAAATACCCTTACCTGCCCACACACTGCATTGCCCCTTGTGCATAGCTGTATTTGCCATCTGTACATGTATGTTCTGTCTTCTGTATGTTCTGGAATTAGTGTCTTTTAGAGATTTCATATTGTTAGTATTATTATTTTTATTTTAGATATTTTACTCACAAGCTCTATTTGTCAGAAACAATGATTTGTGTGCATGGGCAACAGTAAGCATTCAGCTTATGTTTTAGGCTTGTAGTAATAAAACTTATTTTTGAGTATTTTTTAAGCTTTCTTTTTCTTTTTTTGTATTTGTTATGACACCCTCTAACAGAACAAATTCTTTCAGAGCTTCACCTTCTCGCATTATGTGTTGAGATTTAGCAACATCTATGGTCAAGAGAAAAATCATTATCAAATCTTAACATTTTTAGGCTTGTATTTCTCTAGTTGGCAGAACTATTCGTCATGAATGTGTAATACTAAAAAAATCTATTCATACTAAATGCATTAAACTGACAAGTCTAATAGTATGTTATAATTATAATAATAATAAAAAATAATGTAATGTAAAAATTTTATTTTTCATGATTTTCTAATAATAATAGTAATTATTAATAATAATAATTTTATTTTTCAAACAGTTCAAATTAATCATGAAATCAATGCGTGTTTTACTAAATTAAGATTAAGGTACATGGATATTCATATAGATTATGGTTCATTTTTGCAAAAACTTTGTCTTTAGTGTGCAACTTTCTCACAATATAAAATCAAATATAAACAACATTACCATCCACAAGCATCTTACTGGGGCTACAAAAGTTTATAAAAGAAAGAAAAAATGTTTTTATCAAAATAATTCTTAAACTGTAGAAAACTACAGATGAACTCTGAAATAATAGAAATCTTTCATTTATTTTGGATAAATACCCTTTCGTTAAAAAAGCCTGTTGTTTTAATTCATGAACCTTAGATTACTTACAGTTATATTGACTGTCATATGCTTCAGCTGTTCAAGTGCTGCTCTTTATCTTGGCATGTTACTCCATCTGTGAAACTGAGCAAACTGTAGTATTACACCATATCAAGCATTATCCTTTGAAAGTCCGAAGTGCAAACTTTATTTGTAACATCATCCATATGACACAGACATATCTTTAAAGTGCACATTTTTACTCACATGTAAATTTGCTAATAATATCAATCAGATAGAGAGGGGTTTCTAGTACTTGTCAGCACTATGACTATATATTTGCACACCTGCTTGTATTAAAAAAAGTAACTTTTGGTTTAAGAGCACTTTGGCTCAGTGTCAATTTAACTGGCTGCTATCAGTATCTGGACTGTAAATTTGGGAGAGAGCAATAAAGAGAGTTCATATGAGGTAAATGATTTCAAAAATTTCAAACTGTTAAAAAAAAAAAGATTAAGAAAGATAAAAGAAACGTCTTGTCAGAGTTATAAGATTAGTCCTCATTTCATTCCTGTTTATGTTACTCTTCTGCCTAACTTTTTTGTTTTCCTCGTATGTTACCATGGTTATCTATGATTTACACCTGTTTCTTACCATGTTCCTCACTTAGCCCTTTGTATATATGCCCCCTGTTTAGTTCAGTTGGATGTTGGTTCTTGTTTTTGGTGTTTGTGGATTTAAACTCCTGTGAATTCTCATTAAACACTGTTTATATAGTAAGCTTTTGTTGTGCATGTTTTGCCACTACCACACCACCTACATGACACTAATCTCTTAGGTGGTTAAAAAATATGATTATACTGTAAAGTCAGAAATATCAAATCATTATTCAAGGCAGTGGGTGTGTCACAACATAATGGTAAAAAGGTAAATAAAGGTAAAAAAAAAATGCATAGACAGTGGAAGAAATCAACATTAATTATTCCACTAAATGTAAGTATGATGAATGGGAACATGCAATTTTAATGTTCTTTTCTTTTCATCGCACATTAGACAGTTGTAAGGCTCATGCAATTGGCCCAAGGGAGGTATCCAATGGTGGCTGAAGGTTTCTTGCATGTTCGGTCTTTTCGGTACACAAAGTTATTAAATTTAAGTTAAATTCTAATCTGACTGTATTTTATTATCTAATCTGACTCCATTTTATTATGACCTTGAATTTAGATTGTTTGTCCATTTATAATTATTATTCTTATGACATTCGATAATTCTATTTAACTCTTTACTTTACAGTACACTGACTCGTTCATTAGGAATCTATGTCGCTCAGGGTGCCTCACGTCAACCATTGCCCCACGGTCACAAACTCTCCAGTCTGATCATTAGTCAGAGGTTATGATTAACTGTTTAATAGACCGCCTCATGCTTGTCATTCCTTAAACAGTGGTTCTGTTTAGCCCCCTACAGTCACAGATACTCGAGCAAACTCTAACTGTCGACTAACAGCAGGAGTCAGATTGCCCCCTAGTGGATGGCTGAAGATGTGCTAGCTCGTATTCATAAATCCTCAAGGGAATGTCACTGAATTAACTGATGCTCGCCCCACAGGTTGAAAACCCCTGCTCTATACTAAGGGCTCATTCTGGCTACAGAATCACCCTAATCTTCTTGCAGCTTTCACTTAAATACCTCAGACAGGGGTGCAAACTCGTCAGGGGTGAAAAAGGGTGACAAACTAAACTA
>JAFVLL020038097.1:8292-50915 GCA_021397915.2 Tor tambroides
GTTTAAAGACGGTTACATGAGTAGTTACACGAGTAAGTATGGTGACACAAAATAAAACGTGGCGATTTTCTAAGCGGATAAAATATGATAACTATAATGAATGGCGGAAGAGCACTTCTAAATTCATCCCTGTTTGGATCATAAGGAATGAATGGTGCTAAGCTAAACGCTAGCATAGTGGCGCCGCGCGCTAGAGCGATTAAGTGCACGCCCTGAGACAGGAGAGGTATGTATCAGCTCGTTTAAGTTGAGGGAAGAACATATTGGAATATGGAAAAACGGTGGCGTTTTCCTTTAAGATGATGTTTTGTAAAATGTGGGTGGAGAAAAGATAGTGATGATTTGAATGCATTGTTTTTTTTTTTTTAAATGTTTTTTTTTTATCAGGAGGCGTGAGGACAGCATGCAGGAGCACCGGGGCAGCTTCCTGGCCACGCCCACAGCCGAGCTGTCCACTCAGGAGGAGATGCTGCTGGGAGACATCCTGGACTGGAGCCTGGACACTTCCTGCTCCGGCTACGAGGGCGACCGGGAGAGCGAGGGCGAGAAGGACGGAGAAAGTGAGTGGGGGGAAATGGCTCATATATCATCTACATCATATTCTGAATCATCTTACACAAAAACAATAAGACAAAGCCAATTTTTATTGATGCATGAGTCACATTAGTGTCACGACATCTTGAGTTCATCAACTTGAGATTCATATTGCATGGATTATGAGCAGCCACTTCAGTTTTAGTTCTATTTTTATGGAATATATTTAAAAACATGAATATATATATATATTATATAATTTGAAGGCAAGGCAAGTTTATTTATATAGCACATTTTATACACAATGGTAATTCAAAGTGCTTTACATAAAAGGAATTAAAATAATCAAAAAATAATCACAACAATAAAAGTAAGGAATTCATTTTAAAATGATTTAAAAATAGAAATAGAAAATGATGATACATAAAATACAGTGCAGTCAGTTCGGACGTAGTCTCAGCCTCAGACGTCACGCACGTGGACCGTTGGCTAAACGTCTGATGCATATACACTTACATTTCACTGCTGGTTATACTCTGTATAATTGTGTACGTGACAAATAAAAATCTTGAATCTTGATATGGCACACTTATTTGGAAACACGTCAGAAGTTTCGAAGTCGTCATTGAATTGGTTAGTTTATACAGGATTTCTGGGAGACGAGTGTGTCGTTCTTTAACGTTCCGCCTGGAAACAAAAATGCCGTGGCGCCAAACCCCCTGACGAAAGAAGAAAGTCGTCATGTTCACAACTGATGACGAGCACTTGCCAGGATCAACTAAACACTGAATTTTCAAAAGTATGTGAAAAATTTAAAGTTCGCGGCATAGAATCTTTAAAATATGTCTGAGAGTTTTACACACCGGTCTGTTATTGTGGCGACATTTCCACGCCCCTAAACATGACGCGGCACAAAACGAACCGTGATTGGTTGCTTTACCTGTCAGTCATATGGCCTCTTGGGTGGGTATTGGCCATTCAAAGCAGCCAAAGTTCCCAGACCTTCAGCCGTCAGTCTGAAGGTCTGGCTACGCGAGACTAGTTCGGACGTAGCACAATGCTCATTCAGTAAATAAGACTAGTACATCTAGAAACTACCCTCATGTCATTCCAATCTTATATTTCCTTTACTCTGTGAAACATGTTTTTCCCACTAAAAATAGTGTAACAAACTTTATTAATTAAAAATTATTTCTTAAAAAAATATTTTATTCAATTAATTTTAATTCATTAAATTATTTCTTAAAATAATGTCTTTATTAGAAATATTAAAAAAGTTTTAATTATTGAAATTCTTAAATATTTTGTTGTTAACTTAATACTTTTTATTAAAACAGTTAGGAAAAAACGTTAATAATTGTTTCATTCATTGTTAAATTAACTGCAAAACAAATTAATTTAATTTAAATGATTAAATAAATTAAATTCATTATTTAATTAATTTAATAATAACATTGTTAATATTTAATTTATTGAAAAATATTTTTACAAATGATTAAAATTGATTATTTCCCAATTAAATGAACATTAATTAAAATCGAAATCATTAAAATGTTATTTTATTTGTTAAATTGTTTACACAATGTATTACTAATTTATATTATCATTTAATTTGTTATATTTTAAAAAATGTAAATAATTTTAATTAAATTATTAAAACTCTCACCTTCAAGAAAGTGTTTAAAAATGTGATCATTATAATCAAATGACAGTTAAATCTGTGTCTGTTCCTCGCACAAAGCTTAGCTTCAGAAGATTTGAAATAAAGCACACAGCTTGTATGGGTGACTTATGCTGTTTTGTAAAATATTACAGAGTCTTGTTGAAGCTCAGACTTAGGTTTTTTTTTTTTATTATTTATATTTTTTGCTTTATTTTGTGTATTATGTGCGAAAAGAAAATACTACAATGTGAGCGAAAATAAATAATGTACATTTTTGTGGCTATTTCTTTTCAGTTTCATGACATTTGACTAGTCCAAGCACCTCTTCAGTCCCACTCATTAAAGTCTGAAAAGCCAGTTTGATGAGTAACCGAATTTCTTTCTGCCACAGTATCGGCTATGGAGGTGCAGATGGAGCCGGCGGTCGAGTGCGCTGACAGAAAGATGCATTGTTGCGCGCTCTCCAGCGATGACGACAGCCTTTGTGAAGAGCCCACCGAGGGGGCGGCAACGGGCGGGAGTGACAGACCCTGGGCACGCCACCTATCCTCCTCCTCCTCTTCCTCAAGCACCTTTTGCACAGACCGCCGCAGCTCGGGCTACTCGTCCATCCAAAGCGTTCCCAGTCCGTCCGTCTCTTCCTCTCTGGTCTCTCCCCAAAATCCTGCCGGTTTCTGTCTCCTGCTGCCGTCCGCGCAAAGGACTCGCCGACAGGTGAAGAGGAAAAACACGGCGGCCCACAGCGGAGGAGAGGCAGAGCGCGACGAGGACGCAGCCAATGTGGCCTTTCTTAGCCTCTGATTGATTGACAGGAAACTGTCATCCCTTAACGCATCACTTCCTGGCCGGCCGCCAGGAGCATTTTGGTTAACGGGTGCTGATGGTCTTTATCTCAGAGCAGCGAGAGTGAGATAAAGCGGCTGAAATGTCCGTTTCTGGGCTTTAAATACGATTAGAAGAGCAAAGGTCATGTTTTTTCCTTCCCATAATGCATTTCACTTCAGCTCCCGATGGCGGGAGCGCCTTCGCCCAACTGTTGCTGTTGACAAGCAATGGGATTAATGCCTCAAGTGTGTTAAAATCACTGGAACTGTCGCTGTTTTTGAAGTCTTGTGTACGTTGTTACGTCTTCATATTTAAAAAGCGGACTGTTTACATAAAAGGACTTAAAGTTTATCAAATATGTTTTTTTACGAAGTTACATGCAGCTATGGAGAAAACCCACTCAGTCCATGAAGTTTCATTCTAACAAATGTGCTGTCTGAACAAAACTGGTTCGTTTACGTGTTTCTCGTCACGTATTTTGATTATTTATCTGGAACTGGACTGAACGACTCCAGTGTTTTTATATTTGCGCATTGCTTTGCGTTCGCCACAAATCTTCTGCCAAAGTTCTCACATTAACGACTTTCATACTGTTTTTCTGCTTGATACCACTGATGTTTTGACCTGTGAAACCTATGGAAGCTTGTTTCCGACACGGAGGAAAAAAATGCAACTTTATTTCTCACAATTTGAACACTTTTTTTCCTCACATTTGTGAGTTAACATCTCGCAGTTCTGACTTTTTCTCAGAATTGAATGATTTTAACATTATGAGATGTAAACTCGCAATTTTAAGAAAATCAGATTTTAGCTAAATTGTTTTCTTCAGAATTGTACTTTATAACTCAATTGTGAGTTTATATTAAGAACATTTGTAAGTTTTCTAATCTAAATCAGAGCTACACGATGTAAACTCGCAATTGTGAGAAAAAGGCCGAATTGTGAGATAAATTTGCAATTGCAAGGGGGAAAAAATTTCAATTGCGAGTTTATATCTCTCGATTCTGAGAAAAGAAGCTAGAATAGCGCAATGTAAACTCTCTACTGCAAGGGAAAAAAATTCAGAATAGCGAGATATTAACTCGCAATTGTAATACAATCTGAATTGTGAAATATAAATCTGCAATTGTGAGGGGAAAAAAAACTCAGGATTTCAGACTTTTCCCCTCTCACAATTATGAAATTATATCTCACAATTCAGACTTTTTTTTCCCCAAGAAAACAAGTCAGAATAGCATGATGTAACCTCACAATTGTGTGGGGGGAAAAAGTCAAAATTGCTGTAAACTTGCAATTCTACGAAAAAAAAAAAAGTCCAAATTGTGAGATACAAATTCACAATTACGAGGAAAAAAAGTCAGAATTCCGAGTTTATATCTCGCAGCTCTGACTTTATAAGTCGCAATTGCGTACTTCTATCTCACAACTCTGAGGAAAAAAGAATAGTGGCGAAAAAAGTTGCAAGTGCCCTTTTTTATTTTATTTTTTTTGTCCTGTGGTGGAAATGAGCTTCCATAGAAACCTGTCAACGTACAGTAAATCTGTATGAATTTTTCACATACTTCTACGACAGATCCAATGCAACAGCCGATGAATGTGATCGTTTGACATGCTTTGTCGTAATGACCTCGAGAGATTCCAAGCACTTTTTATGACCCAGTGCTGAAAAGCGAAATGATGCTTCATAATGAGTCTCGATGTTTTATCTTTATATATGCTTGAACAATCAACTGTACGTATATATATATTTGTGAGTGTTCGACCTTCTTCATCTGTTTGAGGTTATGACACTAAAAGCATTGTTATTATTTTTGTGCAGGTCTTGTTGGTACTGTATGTTGAACATCACTAAGGATTGCAACTGTAAATAATTAGTTTTTGTGTATAAGTGTAAATATATAAATGTATGAAGCTGTGAAAGGCCATGTGAACTTGAAAACAGAGGCGTTTGTTATATTCTGAAAACCACAATAAAACAATGCAGTAGTTACATTTACATGCTCGCAGTGTTTCTCTCTTGCATACTTAGGGGAACTTGTGGTTTGCAACC
Source organism: Tor tambroides (assembly GCA_021397915.2). Classification (NCBI taxonomy): domain Eukaryota; kingdom Metazoa; phylum Chordata; class Actinopteri; order Cypriniformes; family Cyprinidae; genus Tor; species Tor tambroides. The sequence goes on from JAFVLL020038097.1 coordinate 13,365, forward strand.
ATTTCATGTCTTTCGCTGCATATTTTAAACCATTTTGATTTAGTATCGCTAAAGATCACACTTTAACACTGTAGTTTGGTGACCTCATGAACATGTTGCTGGTCAAACAGTTAAACTGTGGTTTAGTTAGATTAATGTTAGTCAACAGTTACTGAGTTGTGGGTCACATTAAACAAACAAACAAAAAAAGTTATTTTTTGGGTCTATTGCATCTGAATACTTGCATAAATAATGTGATACAAAATTTGCATGGTTAAAAAATGTGAACTAGTAAAGACACTATATATATAAAAAACTTGATTATGTTATGTTTTGATTACGTTACAGAGTTGTTTTGAAAGTAAAAAAATAATATAATATTGGAACATGCAAATGTGTTATTCAAATCCTTACTGATAAAATGGTTATATTTTTGCATGGTTTTAAAAATTCAGCTGGTAAAGGCACAATACAAATACATAAACAACTGTATATTGTATTCGCTTTGTATTAGTTTGATGAGAAGATACATGGTTTGCTTATATATATATATATATATATATATGTTATTTCCATAAACATATATGGTTATTTTATGCATTTCTTTTATATAATTTTTTTTATTATTATTATTAATTCTCAAAAACAATATGCAGAAAATAACCGATAATAACAATAATAAACGATGGTAAATTAAAAATAATAATAAATCAAATAGAAAGGGAAGGTGTTAAATACTTTCAAACTAGAAATACAGTAATTTTGAGAATGCCAAGTCATCAAACACAGGAAAATAACGGCAGATAACGCTTCTTTGCACGGTATCTTTCTGTTAATTTTGATTTTGAAGCGTTACGCGCAGGTGACGTACTGACATCTGTCACACGCAAGCAGACGGACGCGCCGGTCACGTGACAGCAGGCAGCCGCCCAGCTGGAGGAGATCACGTGACCGCGTTTGTTGTGTCCGCACCGCACGGCCGCTGCTCTGCAATGTCATCACCATCACCATCTTCCTCATTATTATCGCCCTTATGAGCGATATTTCCCGACGGAACTCATCCGTGGCGGGGCCGAGCCGATCGCGAACATTTATTCAATGCTTTCCGCCTGAAACAGCTGCTGTTGGAGCCCTGTGCGGGACAGAAAGACGAGAGAAAGGTGAGCTGCGCGTGAATGCGCGTCGTCTTTTGTGTTTTTTTTTTCTGTCGGATTCGGGTCAATAAACAAGTTCTCGATTCAATCACAAGACCATTGCAACGTTTAAGTTATAGGAAACGGACCCATAAGACGGAGAAAAACAACGCAACGCACGTTTGATAGAAAACACTGCTTTAATTTCAAAATAAGCGAATGTAAACACGACGTAAATAAAAGCAGACAATGCAGAAAAATGGCATAAAGTCCCCAGACAGACAAACAGGCTCCAAAGCTGTCATCATCGATGTGAGGTCACTGCCACGTCGGTAATATTAACCCTGCAGTGTGTTTAATAATGACATACATTCATGAGCTGTGCTGAAAAGATGACTGGTGCGAAATAGTTACCTACATACTAATCACAGACCGGGGACACATTTAAATACAAACAAGCAGTTTCAACGGTCAAAGCAGGTGAATTGGGACACTTAAGATGTGCTATTTTGTGATCATTATATGAGGAAAGCTCATAATTCATAATTATAACCTATATTAATAGACTACTAATATTTTAATCTGAATATTGGGATGTGAGATGACACGTTCTCCTTTAATGGTGGTTAAATTGGCCTTTTTGGCATTGTTTAAGTGTTGGAAATAGGGCTGCAAAACGATTAGTCACGATTAATCGATTCAAAATAAAATAGTTTAGGTTTATACTGTGTATATTTATTTTGTATAAATAAATAGACACACATATATGTATTTATTTAAAATATATATTTTTATGTAAACACTTGCATATGTGTATGTATATATGTGTGTGTGTATATATATATATATATATATATATATATATAAAACATAAATTTAACATATTTTTCCTTAATATGTTCATGGACGTGTGTGTGTATTTATATATACATCATAAGTATACACAGCACACACACACACACACACACATATAGTATGTAAACATAAGCTATTTTATTTTGATATATATTGTTTTGAATCAGTTAATTGTGACTAATCGTTTTGCAGCCCTAGTTGGAAATGAGATTGTAGTCATACTCATTTAGATAAATAGCTTAAAGCAATTTGTCATCCAAAAAGGAAAAACCTGTGGTCATTTCTCACCCTCCACTTGTGCCTTTCTTCTGTTGAACACAAAAGAAGGTATTTTGAAGAATGTTGGTAACCAAAAAGTTGACGGTAGCCATTGACTCCCATAGTATTTTTTTCCATACTGTGGAAGTCAATGGCTACCAGCAACTCTTTCATTCCTAACATTCTTCAAAATACCTTCTTTTGTGTTCAACAGAAGAGAGAGACTCATACAGTTTTATAGCAACTTGAGGGTTAGTAAATGATGGCCAAAAGTAAAATTTTTAGGTGAACTATCACTTTAACTAGGTTACTTTCAGTCTGATCACATTGTGCAATCAGAAGTGAAATAAATGTTTGAACTTCTTGTTTCTTATGGGAAGCATGAGTCTTATAGTTGCTCTCGGTCGTCTCGGGATGGAGTTGCGAAACACTCTTGTTTACACTAAACTCAGAATCGATGTGAAATTCCTGGAGTAGCTCTGATACGTTTCTCTCATATTTCTCTAAAGACTCGTGTCGTGACCTGACATTAACTTTATTTTCATCCAGGTCGTGAAGCTCTGTGAATCTGAAAATGGCGGTGTGGCAGCAGTTTGGATTGCTTCTGTGGAAGAACTATATTCAGCAAGTGAGTATTTGTCTTATATTTGCAATGTATGTGTTGGTATTTTTCTTTTTGCTGGATGTTAAATTTAAAGATAGATGGTTGTTGATGGTATTAAGCTCAGTTTTGTCATGATTCTAGACAAACATCAAGGGTTTTAGGGCACTGATAAACACTAGTTTTCAACAGTTTAGGCTCAGTATGATTTGTTTTGGGTGTGAAAGGAATACTTTAATCCAAGGATCATGTATTAAATATATAAAGTGACATTAAAGACATGTTATAAATGATTTCTATTTTAAATAAATGCTGTTCTTTTAAATTTTATTCTTCAAAAAATCCTGAAAAAAAATGTATCACAGTTTTCACAAAAAAAAAAAAAATTAAGCAGCGCATTGAGCAAAATTAAGCAGTTTTCAGCATTGAGAATAAATGTTTCTTGAGCAGCAAATCAGCAAATTAGAATGATTTCTGAAGGATCATGTGACACTGAAGACTGGAGTAATGATGCTGAAAATTCAGCTTTTCATCACAGGAATAAATTATATTTTACAATATATTCAAATAGAAAACAGGTTTAATAAATGCAGCCTTGGTGAGCTTAAGAGACTTCTTTCAGAACCATAAAAAAAATCTTACACACTCCAGACGTTTTACCAGTGGCAGTGGTGTATATAATATTTTAATAATATTTTCAAAAATTAATATCTTTCTCATCTAAGTCTTGTTTTCCAATACAAATATCTAAACGTCCTTAAATCAAGAAACATTTAGTTGAGATTCTTGCTTTAATCATAAAGTCTTTATTTTGATCAGGGTTTTTTTTTTTTCCCTGAAAACAAGACGTCTTATCTCATATCAGCGTGCAGCTCAAATAAATGTATCTTGCACTGGAGAACTTTTTTTGATTTATTGTATTCATATTAACTTATTGTGTTCCCTTGAATTTATTCCTTACATTTTCTTTACTTGGTCTCAAAAAGGTCTTAAATTTATCTTCATAAAACCTGCAGTGTATTGAGTTAACCCTGGGATATAAAGCCCACAAATTATGCTGCCAAAGGTGTAGTGTGTGGAAGAAATGCAGTGCTGAAATGTCATATATCATTTAGATTCAGGCAACCACATTATAAACTTCCTTCAAACTAGCCTCATTAAATGTTCATGTGTTGTACTATCATAAACTTCCACAATATGTTAAAATCCAGTATTTTTAGCATGTCTTAAAAGAATTAAGACAACCACAGCATGTTTTGTTCATCAGATTAATGTTGATTAACCTTGCAAGTTTGCAGATAGTAATGTGAATTTGCAAGCGTAATGTGAAATCTCAACTACCTCGGATGAATCATTTAGGGCAAAGTATGAACGGTGTGAAAAATGGGACAAGATAATCCAAAATTATGATCAAAAATGACTTTTTAAAGTGTGAAAAGCCCATTAGAGTGCATTTGGTGTGAAAATTGTCAGAGTAAATCTATAAAGATCAAATATTTTAGTTAGTTGAAAAGTTATAAATCTTGCCTTCGAACAGCAAGACAGAATATAATCTCTTTTACCTTTTTAAAGAAACAAGGAGATGTCAACTAGTTTGCGGCGCATAAAAATGCACAAGCAAAACAAAGGCGTGGAGTTGAATTTAATCATTACCCCATTCACCTTACTTCCTGTAATCATTTAACTTGGCTGTATTGAATGACTTCTATGCTCCTTCCCATATTTAGATTAGATTTGAGACTCTCTTTCATAAACGCAAGACAACAGAAGCTCTGTTTAACGCCGATGCATCGCTTTGGTTGTGTTTGCCTGTGTCTTTGGCTCTCGTTATGCCGGAGCTTTGCTCCACACACTTGTCGTCTTGTGTGCGATGGTGTGCAGCTGAAGTCTATCTCAAGTGAACTTTTTAAACAGTCAGTTGAGCTTGATCAAAGTGCTGTGGGAAGCGTCCCAATTCCCTCCTGATAGTGGGCTGTTTGCACACTACTGGGCTCCAGCTGTTGCTAGGAAACCCAAGCCCAGCTGAGGCGTAAACACTGGGCCGTTCATGCCTCATTATGGCACACAGCGCTGCCTATCTGACCCAGATCAGAGGTCTAAAGTTGTCCATCGATCGAGATCAAGCCCCAGGTGCTGTGTGGGATCCTGCTCGCTTACACACTGGCTTATTGACACTAGATCTGCAACATGAACGTGACTAATTCACCTGTTAACACAAGCTTGCACATGGAAGCTGATAAACGCTGAGAGCATTTTTATTTTAGTATCATGACAGTAAAACCATCAATTCTAAAAGTTAAATTTTTTAAAAAAAAAATCTTTTTAAAAATTTATTTTTTAATTATATTTTACTTTATTATTTTTTTGTTTTGTCATCTTTCTTTTAATACCATATGTAAAGGATAATCAACGCAGGGCTCTCAAGTTATAACGAAAGTTTGGAGTGAGATTAGGGGAGGGGCCATGCAAAGGGGAGGAGTCACTCAAAGGGGAGGGGCAAGTCAAAGGGGAGGAGCAACTCAAATATTTGCAGCACCCAAGTTTTTGCTAGCAGTTCAATTTTACCTATTGTTCATAATTGATTTGCACAAAGAAATTACAACATCTGGTAAATCTGATGAAAGACAAATTCATTCTAATAAAATAAAAACATTTATATATTTAAAAATACAAATGTATCAAAATTAAAAAGAAATTTTGCCCCAAACGAGCCAACTGAACAGCAGTACTCAATGTACATACTGTACACATATACAGTAGGATTACAGAAATTGTCCTGAGCATGTATGTCAAGCTCTGTGTGTGTGTGTGTGTGTGTGTGTGTGTGTGTGAGAGAGAGAGAGAGACATACCAGCTCTCACTGTCTTTTCACAGGCAAGGATTAGCCCAGGAATCTTAAAATCGAGGAAAAAAAATAAATAAATAAGGGGCTACCTACAGCATTCATCAGATCTTTCTCTTCCAACTCACACTCCATGTGCACGCGCATCCATGTTGCTTAGTAACGAACGCGCTCGCGGCAGAATCGCGTAATTTAAACGGAAACAACAACATCCCTATTTCTGACTGGCTGGTAGGTGGCATTTAACTCTGTATAATTCGAGAGTCGAGAGAGCTATGAACTCGGCAGAGAACTTACCTCCGTGTTCCCTCATCTATTAATAGTATATACAGAGGGACAAGTTATCCCTTCTCAGCGTGAGAAATACAAGGTGTGGCGTGTGAGCGTGTGAACGGGTTGAAATGCGTGTGTCTCACGCCCAATGCGTGAGACTTGAGAGCCCTGTCAACGGCTAGCCCAACGTAGAGGCAAAGAACCGCCCGACACGAAGCGGAGGGTGGTTGCCCAGCGCCGTTGATTATCCCGCTTATTCCATGGTCATTTGCCAAGTTATAGACAAGTTAAAACTTGTATTGCTCTTTGCAGCGCAATATTTGACCGGAAGGGTAAAAATGACGGTTATTTTCGTCAGTTAAGGCCCGTTAGCGCTAGCATTCTGCCAGCTTCAGATCAGACACAGAGATGAAATAGTGCGGTAAGACCACATGTATTTGAATGAATTATAGCATGTATTTCAATTAATTGTCGATTGAGAGAGAGAGAGATGACAGTTGTGTGTACCTGCTTGCTGTGTCTGCGCGTCTCTCTCTCTACAAACAATTACTTCAAAAACAGCGATTTTATCACATCGTTGCAGGGGAATATAATGTAGTGATCAGTATCTATCTTTTATTTTAGTACTAAAAATCGCAGGGAAACGTTGACAAGTTTATGTGTGTGTGCAGCACAATCTGCGATCTCGCTCGCGCGCTCTCTCTCTCTCTCTCTCTCTCTCTCTGCGTGTGTGAGCGAGTGATGTTTGTTGGTTAGTGTGCATCAATTAAAGCAGCGCATTAATATGGAACGGTGATTAAACTGACCTGGAACTACCTGTGCAGTTAAACGAATTTAATCAACACCTGCCAGCCAATCAGAATCGAGTATTCAGACAGACCATGGCATAAATAAATAAATATATATACATATGTATATATATATATATATATATATATATATATATATATACACACACACACATACACACGAATTATATATATACATGAATTTTATATTTATATATATATATATATATATATATATATAATAGATGTGGCGATATATGTCTGAGCAGTGCATGCGCATCTGCCAGGTGCGTTCTGATTGGTTGTAAATCTCCATCACCTGTTTTCAAATGGAGCGGCGCGAATACACGGAGCCGTAGTTCACTGAGAAGCTACGCAATATCGCGTTCATTGTCGAAGGCGATTCATCTGCGATAATGAACGCGATATTGCGTAGCTTCTCAGTGATCTACGGCTCCGTGTATTAAATGCCGCTCCATTTGAAAACAGGTGATGGGGATTTACCGCCAATCAAGGAACCGGCTTTATTGACGAGATGCGCATGCATATCGCATGAGATATATCGCCCATCCCTAATATATAACATATATCATTTGCACAACACAATAATATTTTTTATTTATATATTTATTTGTTAATTATACTTTATTTTGTTATATATTACTTTATAAGTATGGAAGTATATTCATAGAAGTACAGCTATTACAGAGCTGTGGCCTAGTATCATGATTGTACCACAAACAATTAATTTCATTGATAATGAAATTTTACTTTTTTATTTTATTTTAATATAAATAAAATTACAAATGTTTCATTGTAACAGTCTAAATTATTGAAATTAATTAATAAAAATGCAGCAAACGCCATTGTAAAATCAGCAATTTCAACACAATAGTAATTCATTTAAATGATACAATTTTTAAAGTTTAAAAAAAAAATGTATCTATTTATAACTCCTACAGTACTGTCAAGAATTTTAAAAGCAATATGTTCATTAAATTTAACTTTTGATTTTTTATTTTTGGAGCATTTTTATTTTTTTAAGCATGGATTAGTGAGTAGTGCATTTATTTTATTTTATTTTATTTTATTTTATTTTTTATTTTACTTTACTGTAATGCATTTGGCAGATGCTTTTATCCAAAGCGGCTAACACTGCATTCAAGGTACACATTTACATTTTTTAGGTTCCTCCTTTCTCTTGGTTTATTTTATTTTATTTTCTTGGTTTTGTCTTTTGTTACTTTAAAAAACCATTTAACCATCCATCGCCCCTTTTGTAAGTAATCATTATCTCATTTTACCATCTTCCATACATGCATATCAAGCTGTCTAACTAGCCATCCATCCATCCATCAATCCACTCATCTTCTGTTCTTCCCACTGACGTCCTCTTTCTCTTGCTCTGCAGAAGCGTCAGATCCTGGTCACTCTGGTGGAGATCGCTCTGCCGCTGCTCTTCTCAGTCATCCTGATCGTCCTGCGACAGAAGGTGTCCTTCATCAACTACCCCAATGCAACGCACTACCACAGCTTCGATCTGAGCGACCTGCCGTTCCCTCTGTGCTTCCAGGACCTGCAGCTGGCCTACGTGCCTGCAAACGCCAGCGTGGTGCGGCAGATCACAGAGGACGTGCAGCAGAGCCTGCAGGACTGCATCAGAACCGGTGAGAGCTTCAGCTTTTGGGCTGTTTTACCACTCTAATGCGTGGAAGTGTGTTCATAAAGACAGCTAACATGTCTGAGCTGTGCCTTGAATCATTGGCTGATCTCATTATCACCTCTCTCCATATGGACAATGAAATGGAAAAAAGCAGGAAATTGTATTTTATTTTAATTTATATTTTATTTTATTTTATTGTATTTTTTGTTTTAATAATATTGTCATGAATGACAAAAAGAAAAATGCATACAGTAAATATAATGTGTGCATTAAATTGGCTACATGGAAAAATTCTATTCACTGTCAAAAATGACAAAAAAATATATATGAACGTCGAAAATATGCAACAAATTAGCTACATGGAAAGTCTAATAATAGCAGAAATAGAGAATTTTATTTAATTTTTCTATTTATAGTCAAAAATGGCAAGAAACAAAATTGTAGTGTACATAACATGCATAAAATATTTATTTTATTTAATGCTATTTCATTTTATTTTATTATTTATTATTGTATTTTATTAATCTTGTCAAAAACGACAATAATGAAAATATATATGGGCAAACATGCGACAAATTGACTACATGTAAAAGTTGGAAATAGATAATTTTTGTTTTATGATAATTTTTGATAATTTGTTTTTTTCTATTTATACTGTCCAAAAATGGTGCAAAAAATGATGTAGTATATATAACTTGCATAAAAATAATACAATAAAAAAAATAATTAAATAAAATGTTATTGCATTTTATTGATAGTCAAAAACGTAAAAAAAAAAAAAAAAAAATATATATATATATATATATATATATATATATATATATATATATATATATATATATATATTATACATTTTTCTATAATATTATGTTTTTTTGTTATGCTCATTTCTAAAATATTTAATTGTATAGATATTGCTTCTCTTGAAGGCAGTTGTTTTTAAATTCCTTGTCCAGAAATCATAAATGTCTGGAAAACATTAAACTAAAACTAAAAAAATCTTTGAAAAAGTCGTGGATATTGATATCTATAATGATTATAAGTTAATGTTCTCATGCTCAAGGTCTAGAAATTGCACCTCATGAGTGCATGAAAATATAAAATATTTTTATTGCACGTCTTTTTGGAAATCACGCATTATCAGATAAGTCATGGAGTCTACATAAGTCTACAATATGTTTGAGTTTGCAGTTGAAATGAAAGCATATATTGAGGTTTTGTGAATAAAGAGCATCATGACCTTGCCAGAAACCTCGTGGCCGCTCTTCCTGACATAAATAGCCTCTGCCTGACCCTTGAATTGTCGTGGTGCTTGTGTTTATGAGCTGTCATAAAGGCCTGCAGGGGAATATGCAGGTGGTGAGTCACATAATAAACGATTCTCTGGGCTGCGTCCTGATCATGTGACTCATGCCGGACCCTGTTTGCCTCCTCCTGTCGCTCTGAGCGTGCTGATCCATAATCTGATGCCTCAACTTTGACTGTAAAATGAACAGCTTGATGGTGTTAAAGTGCTGTGTGATGCACTGCCTGAAGATCCTGCTTTAAAAGAGTCTGCAGCAGGGCTGATGTAATGAAAGTCAGCAATTTTGCCATTTTAAACCCAGACTTGTGGGATAGCTGAGATGGAGTTTCAGGCAAACACATCATTTATCTGAAATTACAGAGCTTGAAGTAGCAGTTCGTTTCTAGATGGACATGATGAAAGTGATGGCTTGAGGATAAATGAGTTTAATGCAGGATCTGATTCAGTGAGTCTCGTTTGACCAAGTCAAACAGATCATTTTGACTGAGTCTTTTGGACCATTTCATTTAAAATAACCAGGTCATTTGTTTATGAGCAGCATTGATCACACTGTGTGATTATTCATAAACAACACAGTAGAAAGACGTTTTGTCTATTTATTGTCTTTATAAAATTTTGCAGCTCAGACTGCAAAAGATTTATAGTTTGTTAACACAGAAAGAATGCAGAACTTTCATAATCATTAGCCAGTGTTATTTTAGTATTGTTTTTATTCTATTATTGTATTTATTAATATTTTAAATTGACTTTTTTATTTTTATATTTTCAGTTAAAATTTTTCGTTTATATTTTCATTTGTTCAGTTTTCATTTTTTTTGTGTGATTTGTTTAAAATTAGATTTTGCTTTTATATTTTCAGTTTTAATTTTATTTTATGTTTTAGTAATGTTATGTGATTTTAAATGGGTTTTTATTTATATTTTTCAGTTTAGTGATTATTTTTATTAGTTTTTTTAAAACATTTTTTATTTAGTTTTAATTTATTTGGATTTCATTTTAGTGATGTTATTCCTTTTCTTATTTTCATTATTAAGTTTTTCATCTAATATTTCAATTTTATTTTAGCTTTATTTTAATAAAAATGATTTTTAATAGTTTTAGTTTTATCTACAATAGCAACGCTGTCACTAACAGAACCAGCTGAGTTTTTCGGTGGTTAACAGTAACAACACTTTCATTATCTTTTTGGTAGTTTCTTCTAATATGTGACCCTGGAGGACAAATGCAGTCTTAAGTCGCTGGGGTATATTTGTAGCAATAGCCAAAAATACATTGTATGGGTCAGAATGATCCATTTTTCTTTTATGCCAAAAATCATTAGGATATTAAGTAAAGATCATGTTCCATGAAGATATTTTGTAAATATCCTACCATAAATATCAAAACTTAATTTTTGATTAGTAATATACATTGCTAAGAACTTCATTTGGACAATTTTAAAGGCGATTTTCTCAATATTTAGATTTTTTTGCACCCTCAGATTCCAGATTTTCAAATAGTTGTATCTCGGCCAAATATTGTCTGATCCTAACAAACCATACATCAATGGAAAGCTTATTTATTTTGAAAAATTGACACTTAAGACTGGTTTTGTGGTCCAGGGTCACATATTTGAAACCTAGAATGGTTCAGAACTAGAACTGGTTCCCTATTTTAACCACAGACACAATAATCAGTTTCAGCAGGACCTCAAAAGTGCCTTAATTGCTTATTTATTGTTATTAACTCTCGCTGTTGTTTACATTGGCACGTGTAGCACAGATGCTTCCTGGTTGTGTGTCGTTATTGAGGACGCTGAATTTGCCTGTTGATCCTCAAGGTGCGGGGAGATCAGATCAGATCAGATCAGGACAGGACAGAGCGCTGCAGACCTTACAGGAGACAGGTGTCGCGCTCTCTGAGCCGGTTTAACCGGCTCAACCGACAACTCCTGCTTTCATAGAGAGAGATAATGTAACTCACAATAAAGAATCATGTGAGGACTTGGTTACATGTTAGACCAACCTTTTTACCCAGATATGAAAACTGTCATTATTCTACCTCGCATCTGTCAAACCCTTTATGATGTTATGTGTTTTGTGGAACAACAAAGAACAGTAAAATGACAATAAAAAGTAGGCCTACCTTATAAAATCCAAATAATAAAATGCTTTCTCATTTTTTGTTGCACAGAAATAAATAAGAATATGACTTTACATCAACACAGATATAATGGCAGACTATTCTTTTTTTGGTCAAATATTGCTTTAAAGTTGCTCGGTTCATGGGGTGAAAACCATGCTTGTGTGTATGTGTGTGTTTAATTGGATTTAGTTGGTAAATCCCAGTCGTGACCTGGCTGAATTCCCAGTTTTGCCTAGTGTCTCATTAACTTTTCCTTTTAACATTATTTTCTCTGGAAAAAAAAGTCCATCAGCGATGGTGATATCATTAACATATGTTTTCAGTAGGCTGACAAATCCTAAAATCAATTATTTTAAAGGTCAAACAGTGAGCCAGTGTCCACACATCTGCTTTAAAGGTCACATGGTTTCGTATGATTGCTTAAATGGTTACATATCTCATCGATTCATCTATTTTTATCAGTTTAACCCTCAAACTTTCTGTGCACTGAATTGATCGCATGTCAATATTTGAACTATTTGTGTTTGTTGGAGAAACGTATTCTTTGCTGCCATGATGCTGAAATGTCGTGGGTGGTTGCTATGGTGTTGCTAAGGCGGTCTGGGTTGTAAAATGATGATGCTAAAATGTAAATTATTTTTTGCCTAAAGAAAATTAACTTTTTGTTATGTTATATAATTATATGCATAAAGAAAATGAACGTGAATTTTATGGCAAAATGCATGATAATCGTTTTAATGCAGTTTAAACTTTTTGTGCAATGAATTGCTCACAAAAATATTAACATTTTAAATTAGTCTGAGGAATGGTTGTTTTGTAATGATGTGTCTTGATCTTGTTTTCCAGTGCGTGGCTTTGAAACAGAGGAGCAGCTTGAGGAGTTTGTGAAAACTGACCCAGAGTCAGGCAAGATTTTGGCAGCCATTGTGTTTGAGCACCAATTCACACACGACGACGAGCCGCTTCCTCTGCAGGTGAGATGTCACGAACTGGACGGACCTGTGTGTTAACGCATTAGCATTCCCAATCACCCTCTTCCTGTTTACCTCCTCCTGTTAGCCGAGACCAACCTGATCAGCTGCCTGCTGAACACTTCAAATCATTATGTAGATGAGTTTTGTGAAAAAATGTTTTCACTCCAGCATCAACTGAAAAAAAACATTATTAAATAAAACAATATTTAATTATTATTATTATTATTATTTAAATAGGTATTTTGCTTATAATTTAAATATATAAATTGTTATTATTATTATTATTATTATATTTAAAGTTTTTATTTTTATCACTTTTTATTTTATTTAGCAATAGGAATAAATCGTGCTATTTACTAATAATAGTATTACAGTAAAGAAAATATTCTATATTATTATTATTATTATTATTATTATTGTTAATTACTCCATTTGTTTTATAGTAAAGCATTACAACATTATTTTAACCTGTAAAACTGAATGCTTAACAGTTTACATTACATTTAGTCGTTTAGCAGACGCTTTAAATTATTATGTGGATGAATCTCGTGAAGAAATGTTCATGTATTTCACTCTTGCATCAAAAAATATATTAAATAATTATTTAAATACAATCATTAAATGTATTACATTTATAATAATTAATTATGATTTAAATATATGGCATTATTATTATTATTATTATTATTATTATATTAATTATATTTTGCGTAAAGAAAATGAATATTCTAACAATATTTATATAAATGTGCATGATATTAAGCACATTTTCCCCTTGAATTCTTATTAATGCAATAAATCCCATGTTGTTTACTAATAATAGTAATAAAGTAATGAAAGTCACTCTATTATTATTATTATTTTTAAAATTAATAATGGCATAAATTACATTAGATTTGCTTGTTCATTTTTTACGTTGTCATATAAGTATTTATGTTTGTATATGTGTGAGACACACACACACACACACACACACACACACAAAATGAGAACCGGGGGAAAATAACTGACAAAACATTGTAATGATACTGAAAATGCAATTAAATGTACTAATGCAAAATCACTTCCTCCATTTTCTTTTGATTTTGGTGTGAAATATAGAGCATTTTTGTCAGTTTTAGTGAGAGTCGCCCATTTACGTGTCGTTCATGACGATAACCGTTACTTAAAGTCCCCATGAAATCAAAATTAAAGTTTTTTTGGCTTTTACTATGAATATGTTAGCTTTAAGGTTATCTATAAGGTAGTGTGCTCCAAAGCAACGACAAAATTCACATTTCCAAACATAAGCATTCAAAACTTAACTGTCTCTCACTTCCGCTAATATGAATCAACGATTTTGATGACATCAAACTTTCTGTCCAATCAGATGCTCTCTAGAATCCGAAGGGTCCCGCCCCCTACACTATAAATAGACGTTGAAGCTACAGCTGAGATCAGTCACTTGTTCACAGTGTTACGGTGCATTCACATGGGGCGTCGGCGTCAACGCCTCTCGTTGACTTTGAATGGCAGAAGTCGAAAACTTTTCAACTTTTCAAGCGCCAACGTAGGCGTCAGCCAATCAGATCGCCTTATGCAAATACCCTGGCGCAGACGCTAGCCAATCCCATTCACGCAACACCAGAAATGCATGTGATTGGCTGTTGTCACTTTGATGGCACGTCAGCACCAAGCTTCAGACACGCCCTCCGTCAAGCGTTGACGCCGACGCCCCGTGTGAATGAGGCGTTAGTATTTCCTGTGTGGTGAATGACATGTAGTGCACAATGCAGGCGATAGGGAACGATTCAGACAGTTTAAATATGCTTTCGATTGGGGGTAAATGAGGTCTGGTTTTGCGTTGTCACAGTCTGCTCCGGACTTTGGCTCCGGTCCAGAGATGCTATCGCAAGGGGGCGGGGCTGCTCGATATGTCCCGCCCTGTTTCAGTTGAAATTACATCACCACAAAGAATAATGCTGTGTGTTTCCAGGCACTTCAGTGGACCTTTAAAGCCTGTGTTCCTGAAAGAAATGTTCTTTTCTGAGCATTTGAGGACAGAATAACCTGTTTTCCACAGAAGTCAAGAGTGCAGTCGAATCTAGCTGGAGGAATCAGGCCATTAGTGCTCTGGCAACAAATACCCTCAAACCGTATTGCTTTCATGACTCTGGCGCCTGCACTTGTGTTTATGAACCACTGAACCTTCAGGCTGAAGAGTTTCAGCCGTTTTGAGATGCATTTGCTGAGGTTTCTCCGTGTGCCTAATGGAGAGCTGAGGTCCGCTCCGGTTTCTTCTCACGAGGACACAAGTGAATCATCATCTCTCGTGATGAAAGCTCTCAGCCCTCACTCACGGCAGCGAGTCCTTCACTGACGCTGTAATGAGTTTACCACAGCTCCAGTGCAGGTCCTGGATCAGTGTCGAGGAAGAGAGCACATTTCTGAGTAAATTGTTCATAAAATGTATGTTTTTAAACAGTTAATTTAAGAATGGTTTTGTGAAGGATTTACACAGAGATTAGTTTTCCTCATGTCATGAATAAGGCCCAAAATGACACCTGATTCTCCCAATATGATGGATTTCCACAAATGCTTTTTTTCTCATATGACTGTTTTATTTTGTCAGATGAAAATTTAGAGTAGGTGCTGAACTGAATTTTATGCAGATAACAAACGAAGGCTGTGCGTTAAGTCCATTCAGTGTTTCAGGTTGTTTGTCAGTCTTTCACATGATGAAACATTGGAGATTCATATTTTCAGTGGACAAAATCAATTTTTATTGGGTGAATAATTATACCTGCGCAACTTATTATTATTATTATTATTATTATCATTATTATTCATATTATTTTTATTTATTAATAATAGTAATATTTAAGGATGATGATGATTATTACTGAATATTAATTTTTGTATTTTACTGTGAAATATTACAACAGAAAATTTTCATATTTTGCTATTATTGTTAAACACTTGATTTTACAGTTAAAAAACATTTGTGTAATATTATTATTATTGTTATTATTATTATTATTATAACATTGTCTATTATTAATAATAATAATAATAATACATAGTCATATTGATATATAATCACAGTTTTGGACCATATTATGCAGCCCTACTAACAACCACAGCAAACCTAGGGCTTAAATTTGTATTTTATTATTATTTTTTTAAATTTTATTTTTTATATATTTTTTTAATTTCTGAAATTAAATATCGCAAATGTATATTTTGCACACTATTCTATGGAGCCCCTAAAGGGACATGGTGGTGGAAAAAAAATCAGAGTGAGTGAAAAAATTTGGGGTGGGAGGAAAAAAAAGAAAGATTTTTTTGTGTTTTCTCGCAAAGTTATTTGCGTTCTCTCACAAAACTTTTGTTATCTCGCAAAACCAGTTGAGTTCGGATAAACACTTTCTGTATACTGATTGTAGTGGTTCATACAGCTCGTATGTTCACAATAGAGCGGTTCATAGAGTTTTATTTTGAACTTGGACGAAATAGTCAGTGCATGCTTATCAAGGCATGGTTTTGGGACATTCTAAAACGCTTACCCCAGGTTTCACAGACATGGCTTAAGGCTAGTCCCAGACTAAAATGCATGTTTGAGCTGTCGCAACTGAAAATATCTTGCTCTGACATATCTTAAAATATAAAATATTCTGGCTCAAGATGCACACATGGCTTAAGCTAAATCCCGTCTGTGAAACCAGGCCTTAATGTAAAACACTGGAGGATTAAATTCAGTGCACACCTTATTAATAAAACACACAGACAAGCAGAATAGCCCAGAATATGAACGTAACCTGGTAAATTGCACGTTAAGCGTATCCTCCATAGAAGGAAAATGCTTAATTAATGGACTAAGACAGTGGTATAAAAAGACCGAATTCGGTATACAGTTTATTAATTAATTATACATGAAAGCACGTAAGCCCGGATTATGAACAGAAGCGTTTTCCTCCCATAAAGAAAACACGGCTTAATGAAGACTATGCTATAGAATATCCTATAGAAATTATTAAAAAATATATTCTGTGTAGGCCTACATGCAAGAAGATGAGCCCATATGAGCTGAATTGCATAAGTGTTTTCTTTCCCATAGAAAACCGCACTTAACGTGGCTTAATATAAGAATACAGTGATATAAAAAGGCCAAATTTTATATTTTATTAAAAATATACTACAGGCAATCAACGCAGTAGGCTAATCCATTAAGCCATTGGTTCTCAAGTAGTACCCCCACTTAGACCGCAGTCACACCTTTTCCATTAAGGAACAGTATTTGCCCCCTTAAATAAGGTGCATTTTTACCGTTATAGAGGCAAAGTTTTTCTAGCCTTGTTAACTGTATGCCATGTTTTATGTCATATTCTTAACGTTCCATTAAGTGTATTATTAATATAATACATAATGCAATAAATGATGGCAAAACAAAGTTATACTTGTAGATTCAAAACTAAAATCACCAGCTGGTGTCGGCAAGTCACTGTCTAATGAGCAAGGCGCTGCGTCATTCATTCATTCATTTCATTCATTCATTCAGTAACGAAGCAAATGGTTGAATTTATAAATGAGTTATTAATCAGTACTGACTCTCCGAATCATTCAGAGCTGCAGATTCATTCACTACAAAACACTGCTGTTGCTTGGAGACGCACACCAGTTCTGTTGCGGATTTCGTTGGAACTATTATTTCGTTGTAAAATATAACAAACAATATTGTGTTTAAAATGTAGGCTACATTTAAAATGTAAACTGCACACTTGCTATTGCCTTTTTTGTTGAACTGTTATGTAAAATCAATGTCACATTTGCAGTCTTTTGGATATTCAGGAAAAACTGCATTCTTGTAGGTTCCAGAGCTAAATAAGAATGTAACAGTGTTCGCTTTATAAAATTTCTAATAATCTTTTATATTATTGAATCTTCAAACTGGTAACTTTATTAAAATAAACCCTAAAATCAGCAATACAAATAAAATGTTACACAGTCAATTTAAATAGTCTGTATTATAGTCTGTGCCGTAGCTACAGCCCCGGTCCACTCCAGTCTGGCACATTTTTGTTCATTATGATTTTTTTTCTGCCGTTATGTTTTTTTTTTTGAACATACAAAGCCCAGTTAATTTAATAAATAATGGTTTAGCTTCAGATACATTGCGAATATGGAAACATTTGGATTTGTGCTGAATGAGAGCGGTACGTGAGCCCATACTTTCAGTTTTGCTTTAAATTAGGTTTTGGCTTGTTTATAGCTATTCTGGGCTTGTTTTCTTTCCTGTGCATAATATTTATTAATAAACGGTGTACCATATTTTGGTTTTATCGTGTCTTTGTCCATTAGCCTCCCTTAAGCGTTTTCTGTAGCCTAATGGTTTTCTGTGGGGGAGAAAAAGCTTAACGTTTCATTCATGGCTATCTGCTTTACTGACAGTAATGCTATTAATAAGGTTATTAATATTAAAATGTTATTAGTATTAATAGTATTCATTAATACCGAATTGGGCCTCCAATGTCACTGTTATAGTACAATAAGCCATGTTAAGAGTTTTAGAATGTCCTAAAACTGTGCCTTAAACTAAAAGCAAAGCTGACTGTATTTGCACTTGTGTCCAAGTTAAAATAAAACTCTGTGAACTGCTCCATTGTGAACGTACGAGCTATATGAACCACTAATTTACAAGCTGTAAAGTAAACAGGAAATGTTTGTCCGAACTCAACTGGTTTTGTGAGGGAACAAACCGAATTTTTTTTCACCCACCCTGATTTTTTTTTCTTTTTTTTTTTTTTTTTTCTTCCACCACCGTGTACCTTTAGGGGCTCCGTAAATTTCAGTATTATCTGGTATGGTAAGTGTAAGGTTGTAGGTTCAAACCCCAGAAGAGTTATTCAGTCTTTATTGTGCCATTAATTAGGGCTGTGACGGTGGCAGATTTTTACCACCGCGGTGGTAAAGGACCAACTACCGCCGGTGGCGCGGTGTTGTGTATATTTATATATATAATTCTGAAACGCAAAAATAAATAAATGAGGCTGAATCATTTATTAACAAACGTGCGTGTTTATTTTAGCACTTCCTTCAGTGAACACTCAGCCTGCAAAATACTAAATAAATAATAGTTAAATAGGAAAGTAGCCTTAAATAAGAAAGTTAAATACACCCTGTCTACCTCACGCGAGCGGTGCGGTGAGAACCCATTATAATCAGTGATGCTGTATATACTAGATGCGGCGCGATACGACACGACAAATCCCTCACAGTAAACTGCCTCGTCCTATGTATGACGTACTGACACAGTTAAAATGTCCTGTGTAGACAGACTCAACCTGTTGTGTTGCGTTGCGACGCAGTGTCCGGTTTAGACACGGTTCACTGTTCCTCCACCAAGCAAGCGGGCGCGTTAACTCCTCGTCTGCACGCGCTCTCTGTGGAATAGGAATCGCGGCGTATGTTTCCACATTTCTTGTTGGCATCTTCCATTTACCGCTGTCTCGTTTGTATTTGCCCAGTTTGGAGAAAGCCAATACAAACTTGACCAGCCGGGCGTTTGCGATCACGTGAACTTGAAGACACTTGTACAGACACGGATGGGTGACATGAATGGAAATGATTCCAGATCGGCTATGTAGTATTTGGTTTCCCAACAAGGTCCGTCGCTCATCACGAAATAATTTTGCTGAATGCAGTATTTTCCTGTGCTCAAACCTGCCAGTCTAAAGGTAATTTGTGAATTAGCATAGATTTATAGTCTAAATAAAACAATTTGCAACTGTTACTATTATTACACTTGAACACAAAACTTTGTATTATGCTTGTCATAGAGTGTGTGACGTCACGTGCACTACCGCCGGTGGCAATAGACAACCGCGGTGACGCGGTTGTCACGGCCACCGTCACAGCCCTACCATTAATCAAGACACTTGTGTTATTTTGGGGTTTGACCCTGTATTACATGAAACCTTGAGTCAGATCATATGAAAATCATTTGCTAAGTAACCGTTGATCTGTTGTGGCAGGTCAGCTATCATCTGCGCTTCACGTACAGCCCCAGAAATGCTCCGGCACGCGAGAAGTCCGAGCTCAACCCCAACAATGATCTGGACTGGCACACGCTCAGTCTGTTTCCTCTGATCCAGCTGCCCGGGCCCAGAGAACAACACGAGCCACGCGGGGGCACACCAGGTCAGTCCGCACTGATGCATTGTGGGAAATGTTGCCAATAAACCCAGCATAAGAATATTACAGGCCATGAATTTCAAAACTTTGCAGAAAATGTGCTTACCCTCAGGCCAAATTTAGCATTACATCACTTGTTCACCAACGGATCCTCTGCAGTGAATGGGTGCCGTCAGAATGCGAGTCAAAACAGCTGATGAAAACACCACAATAATCCACAAGTAATCCACACCACTCCAGTCCATCAGCTAATGTCTTGTGAAGTGAAAGGCTGTGTGTTTGTAAAAAACAAATCCATGATTAAGACGTTTTTTTACTTCAAACTGTTTTGTCTGTCCATAATCCATAATAATGCTTCATCCAGTGAAAATGTTTATCCTCTATTGTCTCTCACACCAAAATCCACTCACATATTTGTTTATAAATGTTATGGACTGTTTTCAGTTGTAAACTATGCTTGATCTGTGCATATTTCTCTCCTGATTCAGACCAGATGACTTTTTCACTGGAGAAAGTCACATTATAGAGGACTTGTATTTTAGCCATTAGCGACAGTTTAAAGTTAAAAACATCTTAATGATTGATTTGTTTCTTACAAACACAGCTTTTCACTTCTCAAGACATTAACTGATGGACTGGAGTGGTGTGGATTACTTGTGGATTGTGATGTTTTTATCAGATGTTTGGACTCTCATTCTGCCGGCACCCATTCACTGCAAAGGATCCATTGGTGAACAACTGATGTAATGCTACGTTTCTCCAAGAGTGAGTCTGTAAATTCATGTGTGCTTAATGTTGAATTTTTATGCATTAAAATGTAGATGATGTTAAAGCTAACCTCTGCAAACCTACAATTATAGGCTAATACAATAGTATCAGTTCTTTAAAAAAAAAACCTCTGTAATCAAATCGCCCTTCAACGTGCAAATTGGACCCGGTAGCGTCTTCATTTGTGATCGATTTCTTCCTTCAATAGACTTGATACACCAGCTGTCAGTTACCGTCAACAGATGAGATAAACCAGCTTGTTCTCTTGCTTCCTTAATGATCTCTTCCTGTACGTGAGGTTTCCCGTGACAGTGCTAGCTATTGATTAGGAAGTGATTTGGATTAGTTAGCGCTCTCTCCGTCTGATGGCCTCCAGTGCTGCCAGCGGCTTCAAACGCCTGTCTGTTATTAATACTGAGCGTTGCGTTAGCATCGGCTCTGAACTTTGATGACTGTCAACCTCTATTTTTGGCACGGTGCTACAAATTACATCTTGATCTCTGCTTGCACCACTCTTCACGCTTCACCGTCATCCTTTCATCTGCATGTAATTGCATTGAATTGCTTTATAGTGCGAGTGCGAGAGACCGCACAGCGAGTGTTTTGATCTTCGAGGGTCATTATGGTTTGAAAAGCCATAAGAAGCAGCGAGGAATTTTCAATAAATGTTTAAGCTTTGTGACTTTCAGAAGCTCAACAGAAATATTATAGGTGTTTTAGTAGGGCTGCACGATAAATCGAAATGAAATCGAAATCGCGATTAGGCAGAAGCTGTGATTGTCATGCGTATCTTTCAGTGAAGCACGGTTCTGTGATCAGTAGTAAATCTCCATCCGAAGGCCAGAGGGCGCTCTCGTGTGGAAACTCCAAATACGCCCCGCAGAAGAAATCGCTGCAGCTGAATAAACAGAAGATTTAACTGCTTTCATTGATTCAACGTGACTAATAAACACACAACTATGACAATATATGGTTTATCTGAGTTCATGGCCTTTAATCACTGCTTAGAATACTATGAAATATGTTGCATGCCTTATTCTGTGTAAGAAGCTACATAATCTCACAGAAGGATTTATTTCAAACACTCGACTGACGTTATGAAGTGAGTTTGGAGTAAAAACATGTTATTAAATGTGGTATTTTCACGTGCTTTCAGATGGAGCAGCATTTACTACACAGAGCCGTAGTTCACGGAGAAGCTACGCAAACAGCTGTCATTATCGCAAATGATTTCTTCGATTTCATAATCATATGAGTATAACGTCTGCGATGTGTGGTTTTTTTTTTTTTTTTTTTTTGCGTAGCTTGTCAGTGAACTACGGCTCTGTGTAGTAAATGCTGCTCCATCTGAAAGCAGGTGATGGAGATTTACTACTAATCAAAAAGAACCGGCTTTACTGACAAGATGTGCATGACAATCATATTCGATTAATCGTGCAGCCCTATGTTTTAGATTTTAACCCGTCATTGCTGTGTGATTTGTAGATTGTAACCCAAAGTATTTTTCATTTTGCCCATTAATTTCCTATGATGGTCATTTTTGACCATTAAGAACACAAGTGTGACTATTTTTTTTTTAAAGATCATTATGCCTTTCCGAATCATGTCCAATTTTTTGTTTGTTCATATAGCAAGTATTTCAAAAGTACCCAATTTTGTACTATTCTGATGCATTGAAACATTTAATAAAAAAAAATTTACAATCTTAAATATTTATGGTCTAAAATTTGGGTGAGGATACAACAGCGAAAATGTGAAGCTTATAATATTAGAAATTTTTTTTTAGATTAATTCTTCTTTTTTACCTAAAAGCTGAAAATTCTGGATTTATACTTTTTTTTTAAAAAAAAAAAAAAAGTTTGTAAGTGATTTATTTTTTTTTCATTTAAATACTTTTATCATGCATATTGTAAAGGTTTATAGACCAAGAAGATCCGCACTCATCCAAATAGTCCAAAAAGGCTTATCATTTATTACTCAGAGGTCATTAAAAAGTGCAAAGGTGCAAAAGTGCAAAACGTTTTCGGTATTAACCCTTCCTCAGTGCCATGTGCTACCAGGCACACACCTGCACTCATTTTAATATTTGTGGTATGCTGTCGATTGAGCTTGTACTTGTACAGAACCCAGAATATTCTCCTCAGTTTGTTTGATTTAATTAAAACTCTCATTAATTTGACTGAGTTAATCTCATGAGTATCGTACATGTCTCTGATGTCTCTGGACAGGATATTACCGCGAGGGCTTCCTGCAGGTGCAGCACGCGGTGGACCGGGCCATCATGAAGGCCTACAACAGCACGGCGGCGGCGGCCCTCCTCAAGCGAGCCCAAGTGCTGTTGGCCCGCTTCCCTTACCCGGCGTTCATCTACGACGTCTTCATCCTGGCCATCCAGAACCAGCTGCCGCTGCTGCTGGTGCTCAGCTTCACCTACACCTCTCTGAATATCGTCCGCGCTGTGGTGCAGGAGAAGGAGAGGAAACTGAAGGTACACAAAGATGGGCATGGACATGGATCCTGTTGCTCTTGATGTGAGAAAGCTCGACTGAGCTGTGTGTGTGTGTGTGTGTATGTGTGTGTGTGTGTTTTGCAGGAGTACATGCGCATGATGGGTCTCAGTAACTGGTTGCACTGGAGCGCCTGGTTCCTCATGTTTTTCCTCTTCCTCTCCATCTCCATCTTCTTTGTTACCGTACTTATCTGCGTCAAGGTAAACACAGGTTATATTTACACTCAAGTTATATGATCTGTTCTTTGTTAGCGCCTTGTGCTACTAGAAATACCACTATAATGTTTGCATCTCTGTGAAAAGGTTTTTTGTTTTAGCTCACTTGAGACCTGAGAACCAGTTTTTATCCAGAACAAGTTCCACTTGTTGCATAAAAGCACTGGAATGGAGTGTTGTTTGAACATTTACATTTTTCCACAGATACAGATTGTATAGATAGTGATATGTTTGTTTATATGATAACATTTTCCTAAAGATATTCATTTAGAGTTTTGCTTTAATTAAAAAAGAGATATTTTTAAAGGTGTTATTTTAGTATACAGTCAAGACCAATTAATTGATGTCCTCAAAAATACAACAAAAATGGCTGAAGTCTCTTTTTTGCAGTAAACGTTAGCATATGCAATTTCCATAATAATAAACATGAAATATTATATAATATGGTATGAATAACACTGCTTATAAATGAAAAGAAATGGGGAAAAATTAGGAATGATAATTAAAATATACAACAGTATATATCTAAGTATGTACATGTACAGTGCCCTCCATAAGTATTGGAACAGTAAAGACAAAATTGCTCTGTTGGCTGTGGAGTCAAGACATTTGCAAATATGATTAAAAGATGAATAAGAGACAAAACTACAGAATGTCACATTTTATTATTAGCCGTTTCAACACACATATTTTTACCAAATAAAAAGAACAGCACTTTTTAAAGTTCATCCACTCATTATTATATGAACATAAGTATTGGACCAGTTGAACAAGACTGATCATAAAAAGATTAAAAAGCTATTATTTAGTGCAGATCCCTTGCCCACAATCACAGCAGTGAGTCTATGACCCATAGACATCACCAGACTCTTGATCTCATCCTTTGAAATACTTTTCCCAGCCTTTAATGCAGCCATATCCAATTGTTGCTTGTTTTGGGGAGTTTGTGCCTTTACTCTCCTCTTCAGCTGGTGAAATTCATGTTCAATTGGATTCAAATCTGGAGATTGACTTGGGCAATCTAAGACTTTCAATTTCTTTGCCCTTATAAATTCCTTGACTGAACTGGCCGGGTGTTTTGGGTCATTGTCCTGATGCAATATGAAGCACTTCCTAATGAATCTGGTGGCATTTTCATGAATATTGGCAGGCAAGATGGTTTTGTACCCTTCCAAATTCATTCTGCTACTGTCATCATACATTAAGTCATCAGTAAAGTTGAGAGGGCCTTTTCCAGATACAGCCATGCATGCCCATGCCATGACACCACCTCCACCATGCTTTACAGATTAGGCTGTATGGTTAGAATCATTTGCAGTTCCCTTTTTTTTTTCTCCACATTTTTGCTTTCCCATCACTTAGATAAAGGTTCATCTTTGTCTCATCGGTCCATAAACACAGTTCCAAAACTCTTCTGGCTCACCTTTGTGCTTTTTTGCAAACTCTAATCTTGCCTTTCTATTTTTGGTGCTGGTCAGAGGTTTGCATCTTGCTGTGTAGCATCTGTAATTCTGTGTCAGTCTCCTGAGGACAGTAAATTGTCAGAGCATCACCCCAGCTTTCTGGAAGTTGTTGGGGATTTTACAGACACTTCTTTCAGGATAAATTTTCACAGCTTTTATGATTTGTCTGTCATCAACTACTGTTGTTTTCTCAGCCTATCAGGTAGTTGTTGGTTGCTGGTGTCGCTGGCAGTTTCCAAACTCTTGATTTCTCCATGCCCTTTGTTTTTACTAGAGCTCTAACTGACTTCCTCTTTTCTTTTAGCATCTAAATTGCTTGCTTTTCTCTCAAAGTCAGCTCCCTCATCTTCATCCTGGTTTGTCTGTGTCATCATCGAATGCAAGATTCAGAATACAGAGGTAATGGATATAACTGATAGGACACATTCCCTGCTTTTAATATCTGAAGAATTAATGCAACAGGACACAGCTGATCACTTAGAAAGACTTGTGAGGCAACTGTTTCAATACTTATGCTCACATCAGATAGAGGGATGAAACTCTAAAAGTTCTGAACTTCTTAGCTGGTAAAACATCTATGTGTTGAATCACCCAATAATAAAATGTGACATTCTGTAGTTTTGTCTCATATTCATCTTTTAATCATATTTGTAAATGTCTTGACTCCACAGCCAACAGAGCAATTTTGTCTTTACTGTTCCAATACTTTTAGAGGGCACTGTATATACTTCTATAAAACTCAAGAATAATACTCAAGACTATGAATTTCATTAGTAATTTGCATGTTAAAATTCAATTAGTATTTTGCATCTATTATTAAGAAGTTTGGCCATAATACATTTTTCCGAAGCCAAAAAACCACTGTATTCTGAAACGTACACTGATTAAATCTTTTTTTTCCAGTAAATATTAACATACATGTACAGTACATTTTTTTAACTGTAAATTTTAAATAGAATTGTGTAGTTTCTATATATATATACACACTTGTATAAAACTCAAAAATAATACTCAAAAGTATAGAGCTGTTTTCTTTAATTACTAATCTGAAATTATAAAATTTGTCAATAATAATAATAGTGCATTTTCTAAAGCCAAAAAAGTGATTTTGTTTCATAGTAGTAAAAATGTATTGATATTTTCATTTATAAATTTCTATGAACCAAATGTGACCCTGGAGCATAAAACCAGTCTTAAGTTGCTGGGGTATATTTGTAGCAATAGCCAAAAATACATTGTATGGGTCAAAATCATCCATTTTTCTTTTATGCCAAAAATCATTAGTATATTAAGTAAAGATCATGTTCCATGAAGATATTTTGTAAATTTCCTACCGTAAATATATTAAAACTTAATTTTTGATTAGTAATATGCATTGCCAAGTACTTCATTTGGACAACTTTAAAGGCGATTTTCTCAATATTTAGATTTTTTTTTTGCACCCTCAGATTCCAGATTTTCAAATAGTTGTATCTCAGCCAAATATTGTCCGATCCTAATAAACCATACATCAATGGAAAGCTTATTTATTCAGCTTTCAGAAGATGTATAAATCTCAATTTCGAAAAATTGACACTTAAGACTGGTTTTGTGGTCCATGGTCACAAATAGTAGTTGGAGTGCAATGAATGGTTAATACATTTTACTAAGGAATCAGAATCATTAATTACAACGAGAATCATAATTGTTAAATTCCTTACGATTCCCATCTGAAAAGTACACTGTTTTCTAGTTTTGCCAAACAGTTGTATATAGGTTATGTATGTAATGTAACGTTAAGTGTTGTCTCTGTCAGGTGAGCCCTAACGGAGCGGTGTTGACCAACAGCGACCCCACGCTGGTGTTTGTCTTCCTGCTGGTGTTTGCCGTGTCCACCATTAACTTCAGCTTCATGATCAGCGCCTGCTTCTCCAGAGGTGACTTCTCCATCTCTGCTCTGTGAATGTCTGATCTCTCTCTTCATCGCAGAGCATAATTGTCGTTACACTGTATTCTCTGTTGTGCATTTATAGCATGTATACTGTATATACAGCCATTTAATCAAGTGGTGTTATTACGATGAGAAACAAAGCC
Source organism: Tor tambroides (assembly GCA_021397915.2). Classification (NCBI taxonomy): domain Eukaryota; kingdom Metazoa; phylum Chordata; class Actinopteri; order Cypriniformes; family Cyprinidae; genus Tor; species Tor tambroides. The sequence continues at coordinate 40,360 of JAFVLL020038097.1, forward strand.
TCATAATCAAAGGCTGGAGATAGTAGAACGTGAACAAAGAGAAAGCAGAGGTGACTAAAGAAATGAAGGCACATATTTGCTATATTTTTGGCTCCGTACATGAACAAACAAAATGAGCTGTGTTTAAACTCAACTCTTACAAAGCTTTCAGAAATCAGCTCTCCTTTGTCCATTACCTGCGCTACTTTTTTCTTTTCTCTGCCAAACAAAACCCTCCGATTACTGCAAACTGTGTGTAAAAGCAGGTAACCAGCTGGGGAAAATGTTCAGGTTGCAGTTATTGACCCTTTTTGATGCTAGAAATGCTTTTAGTGAGTGAAAGCAGGAGTCGTGGCTGGACTGTATTGTGTTTGATTGGCGCTTGTGAGCGCAGCGGCCCTCAGGTGAGCTAATAATGAGATGTGTAGATATACATACCTGCTTTAAGAGCAGGGAGGAATGAATAGGAAATCAGATGTGCATTGGTGTTTTGTGCATTTAGTTTCATTTCATGATTGTGTTCTCAACGGACTCTTTATGGAAACTTCTCTGATTTGGGAACCGGACATTTCACCGCGTGTGGTTTTGAGTTAAAGCTGTAGTTCAGCAAAAAAATCTAAACTCAGTCATTTACTCGACCACATGTTGCAAAAAATATGCAAAAATCATGATTTTTGTAAGCATATTTGAATACTTTTCAAAAGAGACTTAGTATTTGAGGTCAGTTTGCATCTCAAATAAATGAATCTTGTTTTAAGAATGTGTAGATATTTGTACTGGGGAAAAAAAAAAAAAAAAAAGAGTAAGAAACATTTTTTTTCCATTTAAGGCTTCAAAAAGTCAAAATGGTACATGGATTTCTTATTTATTTTTATGAAGAACTAGGCGAAACTTTAGCTTCTGTTTGTTTGCTGAAATAACATGCCTTCTGCTCTTACTGTCCCATCTTGTTCACATTTCAGGGTTTTAAAACCTGGCATGACACATTTAATGTTTTGTTTTTACGTGAAAGCGTTTGTTGAGTAAATTGCATTTAAAAAGGTGCTCAAATATGCTGATGCATTAATGAAGTCGTCAGATGATTCCTTTTAAAGGGCAGCTTTGAAAACATTTCAGGCGCTCTGGCATTAAATCGTGACACATAGCATTATGTGTAGGAGGAAATGAGGCAGTGGATGTCTGTATTGCTGTAAAATGCAGCCTCAGGCAGGAAATGTAATATCATATGTCCTGTGTAAAAAAACAAACAAAAAAAAAACCAGCTGACACTCTGTGCTTTTAAGAGAAATGTTTGCTCAAGGCAAATGCTTTAGTTGACAGTAATATTGTTCGTTGTAGGTTTACCTTTTCATATGATTCATGCTTCATTTGCCTAATGCAACTTTGGTTAGATTTTCATGTCAAAGATTATGAAATAATCCATTTCTGAAATAATCTGAATGTAAGAGAGTGTTCATATAGTTTACTCATTTCATCACAATAGTAAAAACCAAAAAGGTACTTAAAACTAATTTAGGACAATTAAGTTTTTTTTTTTTTTTTTTTGGTATATTTTTATATTTATTTTTAATTTGAATTTATTTATTTTTTGTTTATTTGTATTATTTGTATTTTTATTAATTAATTTATTGAACTGCATTTTATTAATTTATTGTTTAATTTTATTCATTTACATCCATTTCCTTTTTTATTTATTTTATTTAAAATGAAAACTAGTGCAACAAATACTACCATGATGTATAAAACAGTTTAACTGCAATTTCTTCTCTTTTGTGTGGATTACAGGTTCAAAACAATTAAAAACTCTTAATAATCTTCTTTAAGTAATATAGAATGTCTCGTTTGATTTTAAAGGTGAAATATGACCTGAGCGTTTTCCCGACGGGATCTTGTTTCCTCATAACTGTTGAGTTAACATAATTATTTATTGTTGTGGTTTTCTACAGCTGATGTATGTGAAGCAGAGGTCGGCTGTTTTTTCTTACAGCACAGTGAGGCCATGTGTCTGAAATCGAATCGGTGCGGTACAATGACCTGTATTCAAAAGCCCATAGAGACTGCTCTCGGGTTTAGAAAGACAGAAAATGGACCTTAATCAGCACGTCCTGCTCTGCCGGTCCGGCCCATTCAAAGCCCAAATGACATATTGAGTGTGAAGAGGTTCTCCGCATGTCTGCGTCCCTTTGAGATGTGAAAGTAAAAATAGCCCAGTGTGTCATTTTCTTCCATTTGTTGAGCAGCGGTGCCACTTTTTTCACTGCGCTTTCTCTCATCACCTCTCTCTCACGTTGGCTCTTTTGTGGCTGTTCGAGGGTCGGAGGTAATGCAGCTCAAGGCTGTGTGTGAGTGAGTGCAGGGGTTTGATTATGGAGCCTCATAATGAAGACTCATTCACATCACACGTCCGTCATTACATCTCACAATATGAATCTCATGCTGGTCAGAGTGAATGGCACAAAAACAGCCAGGTCACATTCACCCCAAAATGATTTCTTATTTTGTAAAAGGCTTCCAGAGAAACCTCTTTAAAATAATGTCACACTGTATTTATAAATAATGTAAATAATAATATAATTTTATTTTTTTGGTTTTTTTTGGTAATATAATGTTATTTTTTTCTTTTACAATTGCCTCTTTTTTTTTTCTTTCTTTTTTTTTCTCTTTTCCTGTGTCAGAATCAGACTTTAATACATTTTTCCCCAAATTCTATATAATGTGACAAAATAATGAATGTTTTTTGAATTGTTTTAAAAATAAAATAAATATTAATTTAAATATTAATTTCTTCATAAATAATGGTAGTTTTGGTACTCTTTTTTTTTTTTTTTTTTTTTTTTTCTCAGACAAAATCAGACATCCATACATTTGTCTCCAAATTCTCGTTAATATAATGTAAAATAAATAAATAAATAAAACGCTATATAAAACATTAAAAATAAATATTTAAATATTATATATGTATTTATAAACGATATTTATAAATATAATTTCATTTATCATAATCATTTAATTTAATCATTTATAAATAAAACGTATTTGCTGTTAGATTTTTTTAAAATCAGCATGAATTAGTTTATTACTAACTGTAATAACTGTATTATTATTTTTTATTAATTTGATAATTTTATACATTTTTTTTTTTAGAGAGATTCACCATTGTGAATAATGGGGAAATACAAAAGCACATATATCATGGTGTGATTTTCTTTCTTTTTTTATTTTTTCTTATTTTATAAAACTTTCATAATTACCTATTTCTTTCCTGAAGCAGACTTCCATACATTTTGTCCCAAATTCACATTAATACAATATGAAAAAAAAAATGAAATTTAAAAATTTGATAAACAATTAAAGTAAAATATAAAAACAAATATTATTGCAATATTAAAGTGTCTTCAATTGGTAGTATTTGTATTGCTGTCTTCACTTAAGTATAAAGTATTGTATCACGTCTTCACTTAAATAAGTATAATGTATTATATTACAGGATTTTTTATGTGGAGAATCACCATTGGGAATAATGGGAAATAGGAAAACACACACACACACACACACACACACATATATATATATATCAGTGTGATTTTATTTCTTATTTAATTTTTTTCCTGAGGCAGAAACATACATTTCTCCCTAAATTCTCATTAATATAATGTGAAAAATAATGAAAATTGAAATATGAATAGCTTTAAAATTAAAGTGAAAACATGAAAATAAATATTATTTAAATAAGTATTTTTTAAATAATAGTATCATTTGTTTTGTTGCCTTTATGTAAACCAGCATGAATTGTTATATTACAGTATTTTTTTTTTAAAGAGAATCACCATTGTGAGTATTTGGAAAAATAAAAACTCAATACAATGTTTAAAACAATGACACAATGTAAAACATCTTAAAGATCTTAAAAAGCCATCTTTAAGTGAAATGTAATTTGTCATGTCTTTCTTTTTCAGTGCGAATGTGTTGGACCTGTTCTTGTGATGTTTTCATATAATTCTAAGCAAAACAGTTTTAATTAAATGTCTTCCTCTCCCGTAGCGAATGTGGCCGCAGCAGCGGGCGGCTTCATCTACTTCTTGAGCTACCTGCCGTACGTCTTCCTGTGGCCTCGCTATGACCTGCTGTCACACGCACAGAAAGTGTCCGCCTGCCTCATCTCCAACGTGGCCATGGCCATGGGAGCCCAGCTGATCGGCATGTTCGAGGGCAAAGGTCAGGGGTCCGACTGAACCGACACTGCTGCTGCTGTAATCACGCATCTCAAGCTGACCCTCATGTCCTGTGTGGTCCTCAGGGACGGGGATCCAGTGGCATAACCTGTTTGAGCCGGTGACGGTGGACGATGACTTCTCTCTGGCTCAAGTGCTGGGTCTGCTGCTGCTGGACTCGGTGCTGTACGGTCTGGTGGCCTGGTACATGGAAGCCGTGTTTCCGGGAGAATATGGAGTCCCTCGTCCATGGTACTTCTTCATTCTGGTAAGTATTGTCTATATCAGTGGTTCTCAAACCTGTGCTGGGGACCTCCAACCACAGCATATCTTGTATGTCTCCCTCATTTAACACACCTGATTCAACTCATCAGCTCATTAGTGGAGTCTGCAAGACTTGAAATGGGTGTGGCCTATGAGAGAGACATACAAAATGTGTGGTGGCTGGGGGTCCCCAGGACAGGTTTGAGAACCACTGGTCTACATCCACATCGACTGTAGCCATATTTGTGGTCAAGACAAGGGGTTGAATTCACTAAGAAGTTAAGCTGTTTCCTAAAGGGATAGTCCAATATTTTTCCTGTATCACTTTCTTATGCGAAAAGAAGATATTCTGAAGAATGTTGGTAATTGAACATTTTCGGTTCCCATTGACTTCAATTGTATGGATGAAAAATACTATGGAAGTCAATAGGATTTGGAACTGTTGGGTTGCCAACATTCTTCAAAATATCTTCTTTTGTGTTCAGCAGAAGAAAGTCAAGTTTGGATTATTATTAGGCTGTCTTTTTGACATTGCCTGCATATTACTCTAATAATCATAATAATTGTGCAGTGTGCATACTATTTCTTTTTCGCAGCTGGCATGACGGGAGTCAAGTAATAATCTTAGGTCCAAATAATCTTTTTTTAGTTTTTTTCTGTCTCATGACGGATGGTCTTTTGATTGAATTTGATACTAAATTCCATGAATTTCATCCTTCGTCAACAAATCAGGATTTTTAAAGGCAATATGTACATGCAAACCTTTTGTTTATTAAAATGCAAAGATAATAATATTAAAAATCCATTAATATTATTTTATGCACAAATGAGCTGCTTTAGGATATTTTTTGTGCATATGGATGTTTTATAAATCATAGGAAAATTTCGGAAATTAGTTTAAACTGGAAAGTTTTTTTTACTGATTTTGAAGTTTTTTACTGAATCATGTATAATCATGACAGATCGTTCTTTTATATAATCATATGAACTTTAATGCTAAATATTTGAAACAACCCAAATGAATTTGTTAAACAACTTCCCTTTGAGAATTTAAGAGAAGTTGAAGGTTATTCAGACTTTAATAAATTAATAATTACGATAATTTTTAAGAACATTGTTTTCATGAGCTCAAATTATTAAATTTTGTTCTTAAAACAATCATAAGAAAAAATGTATGTTTTTGCAGTGCAAAATATTCCTAACCTTATTTTTTTAGAAAATAAGAAGATAATAGCAGAATTTTGTTCTTAACAATGTTTTGTGAATCCGGCCTTCAATGTTTTTGACCATGACCATGCTTATTTTGAGCGATTATTTCCTCAAACCTCAAACTTCCTCGTGCGCATCACATGGAGTAGTGTTCTTGTGAAACTGTGCTCAAAGTAGGTTTATTTTGGCCTCATGAACTTGTTGATCGTTGATAAGCGGTTCACCCATGGGAAGTCTTCAAAATGCTAAGTAGTGAGAACCAGCACAAACGCAACTTGAGTGACTTTCCTGACCGACAGGCTCTTGAAAGACAGGAAGCATTTGGTCTCGGCAGGAAAACCGTGCTTATGTCATCAAGACAGCCAGGAAGTGCATGTGCAGCCTTATCTCCAGACATACAGGATCTACTGTAGGGTGTGAAGAGGGAGGGGATGAAGAACAGTGAACATGATTTGCGCAGAGCTATTGTACATCTAGGACACCCACTGCGTCAATGCTTGTGTTTGTAGACAGGCTTATCAGTGGAGCGGCAATAAAGACCCCTTCAGAGTGAAAGTGATACGAAACAATGGCCTTCTGGGTCACACCTTTGACTCAGTGGATGTCTAGCATGATAATACACAAATCCCTTTAACGTAACGTAACGTAATGAATGACCTGGTTTTTGAACTTATCTGTAAAAGTTTTCACAGATTTATGGGTTTGCGGGAATTTCTTACACTCAATTAGTTACTTATTAGTTATGTTTTTAGTGGTGTATTCTAAGGCAAGCATCACTATTACTGTTGTTCATGTTTAGGGATTTGAATGGCTCTGACACAGTTTATTCTGTGGGCATGATGAATGTTACATTAAATGTTACCTGAGCACTGCTGAAATGAACCACCAAACTATGCTGTTTATTAATTAATCTTAAACCAGTCTATGCTGGTTTTAGCTGGTCCTTCTGCCTGGACTGTATTTACCTGGGCAACTTGAGTTGAGCAAACTTCCAAGTAGGCTTCAAGATGACTTAAAATGATTTCAAATAAGGCAAAAAAGCATTAAAATAAGATAAACTAATAGGAATCTTGATATTTCTTATTTTAATAATTTAAATTTTATTATTTCTCATACCAGGGTTCAAACTGTCTAGAAAAACCTGGATATATGAGGAAGGCTGATTTTAAAAGTGTGATTATTTATTTATTTTTTTTTTTTTTAAGACCTGGAAAAGTCCTACGATATAAAAAATGTATAAATCCATGGGCAATTTTAGAAATTTTTCTAGTTACGCCAAGTGCTACCGTTTTATAAATTGAGTATAAAAAAAAAAAAAAAAAAAAGACCAGCAAACCAGCTTAGGCTGGTTTAAGCATGTTTTTTCAGCAATGCAGATTTACAATTATCAGTAAAACTGGTGGAAAAAATTCCTATATTATACATATTTAAAGTCGTGTTTTACTTGACAGGCTTTAGATGTTTAAGGTTCAGTCATGTTTACTGGATTTTTACATGGAAATCCAGTTATTTCAGTGTGAACCCGCGCAATGTGGCTCAAGTTGGTTTTGCAGTTGGTTCAAGTTAGTCACTCTAATTCGCAGCAGAAACGGTTTAGTTTTTCTACAGTGTAATGGTTTGCATTTCAGCATTAAACGTGGTTGAAACATAACTTTACGTATAAACTAAATATTTACAGAAACCTCTGAAACAGAGGATCGATTGAATTGCATCAGTAAATTCATGTTTTACCTGACAGACTTCGAATGCTTAAACTGCGGCTACATTTACCATTTTTGAGTCAATATTCATCGGCAAAATCCAGTTGTTTTTTTCCAATAGGAATCCATGCAATCAGGAATTTTGCAACGAATTCAATTGGTCATGTGAAGCAAGGACAACATTAACCATAAAGATAAAGTTTTAAAAATCATTCTAAATTCAAGAGAATATCAGAATCTAATCTCTCGGACGGCTGAAGGTCTGGAATCCATGGCAGCTTTTATTGGCCAAGGCCCGCCCATGAGGCCGTTTGACCGACATGTCAAACAAATCAATCACAGTTCGTTTCGTTCAGTGTCACGTTTCGGGGCGTGGAAATGTCGCCACAATAACAGACCGGTGTGTGAAACTCTTGGATGTATTTTAAAGATTCTATGCCGCGAACTTTAAATATTTCGCATACTTTTGAAAATCCAGCGTTTAGTTGATCCTGATAAGCGCTCGTCGTCAGTTGTAAACACGACGGTGTGAGGGGGTTTGGGGCCACGGCATTTTTGTTTCCAGGCAGAACGTTAAAGAACACGACACACACGTCTCCCAGAAATCCTGTATAATTCATCCAATCCGATGACGACTTTGAAACTCCTGAAGTGTTTCCACTTTTGTGTGCCGTATGCATCAGGCGTTTAGCCAAAGGTCCGTGGGCGTGATGTCTGAGGCTGAGACTAATCAGAATCCACAGCACAACTATCATGATAACAATACATAGGAATAATATCATTGGAATCACTTTCAGAATATATATATTTTTTTTCCAGCTGATGAACGATAAAAACATTGACTGCCAACCAGAATCCAGCATTGGTGTGAACACTAATATAGTTATCATTGTCTTATAATTATCATTCTTAATATGAACAGGCCTTTGCACTCATTTACATTTTATGAGAGAGAACATTATGTGAATCTTTATGAAACAAATGGGGAACATTTAGCCATTATGGTGTAATGTTATGAATGTGTAACAATCTAATATTTCTCCTCCTCATCTGCGCTTAGCCCTCATACTGGTGCAGCAGCCCTCGTGTGGCCCTACTGAAGGAGAAGGAGGAAGAGGAGGAGGCAGAGAAGGTGTCGAAGGGTGAATTCATCGAAGAGGAGCCAGCTGGACTGGTCTCGGGGGTCAAGATCAAACATTTGGCAAAGGTATTATCAGATGCATGGTGTTTTGCTTTAATAATATTAGATTCATAGGGGACAGATGGTAGACTCTGTGTGCAAGGTCAGCGTGACAGAGACATGGATCACCTGTAGAAACTGTGGATCCTTCTGTCGCAGGTGTTCAGAGTGGGAAATAAGACCAAGGAGGCGGTGAGGGATTTAACGCTCAACATGTTCGAAGGCCAGATTACTGTTCTGCTGGGTCACAACGGAGCAGGCAAGACCACCACACTTTCAATGCTGACAGGTAATGAACACAGCAATGTAGTTTTATGTATAAAATAGTGTGACTGTCCCTCTCAAATTGCTTTAGGAAATGTGATTCATTTTAGCGAGTCAGTTTGTTTGCATGGTTTTAATGTACTGGTTCAATAAATTATTCATTTGAATCATATCGGTTTTGTGTTCTTGTAACATCCTACATGACATTGTATATCATCATTTTCGTGGTGGAATAAAGATTTAGTTAAATACTGCTTTTTACAGCTATGTTTATGATTCAGTTAAATGATATTTTTAACACTTTTAAGTGTTATATTGTAAATCTTGTGGCAGTTAAAAACAGAACTGAATGATATAATCTGATAATAAGTTGAATGTCATCTTAAATATGTAGTTAGCTGCTATATGTTAGTAGCTATATTCTTTTTAAAAATAGTATCTTGACTGTCTAACTACATTATGTAAATTAATCAAGTAGTTTGTAGCTATTTTGAAAGTAGCTTCACAATTTATATAAACTGTTTTTTTAAGATTTTTTAAAATATTGATTGACCCCTTAAATATTTTCATACTTTAGCTACTTTGTTAGCAGCTTGTATTGTTACAAGCTAGTCTCGCTTTTAATTTACCTGAAATTATGATTGGCTTTTAGCTAGTTTGAATGTAGCTTCATACTATTGTATATAAACTGATTATATGTATGATTTTAAAAATATATTTTCCCCTTAAAATCCATAACAGTTTAGCTATTCTTTGTTAGCAGCATGTAATATAGCTACAAGGTTATGCAGTTTCAGTTTACTTTATGATTAGCTTGTAGCTAGTTTGAAAGTACTGTAGCTACACAACACTGTATATAAACTGATTATTAGTTGTTTAAAAAAATATATTTTCCCTCACAGTTAAGCTGCTCTTTGTTAGCATCTTGTATAGCTACAAGTTGGTATAGCTTTTAATTTATCTTGGTATTATGATTAGCTTGTAGTTAGTTTCAAAGTAGTTTCACAACATTGAATATAAACTGATGATAAGTTTTATTTTTAAAAAGATACCGTCCCCTTAAATACCTTCACAGTTTAGCTACTTTGTGTTAACAGCTTGTAGTATGGCTACGAGCTAGCATAGCTTTCATTCACTTTGAAATTAGCTTGTAGCCTGACAGTTTCATTTATATTTAAGTCATTTAGCAAATCCAGTTCTTATCTAGAACAACTTACAAAAGTCTTTAGATCTGCATATTTATTAACTAAACATAGCCCTCTGATCGCACACATTCATTCTTGCCAAGTCAAGCTAAACGTTATCTCTTATAGCTCGCAGCTGCACTATTGATTCAGCTGTAACTGTAAACAATGATAACGGAGGTCAGTCAGAGTTGATCGCTTCTTTACATCGTTCAAACTCTTTGTCTCTTCATTCTCAGGCCTTTTCCCGCCCAGCAGCGGCCGTGCGTACATTAACGGTTACGACATATGTCAGGATATGGCTCTGATCCGCCGCAGCCTGGGTCTGTGTCCCCAGCACGACGTGCTTTTCGACAACCTCACCGTCCGAGAACACCTGCTCTTCTACACACAGGTAGATGCAGACCGAGGACGACTGCATACATGCCCAACTCATCTACATTATCAGTTTTTCTGATAAAATGTTCTACGTCAGGGATAGGCAATTTCGGTCCTGGAGGGCCGGTGTCCTGCAGCGTTTAGCTCCAACCCTAATCAAACACACCTGCCTGTAACTTTCTAGTGA
>JAFVLL020038100.1:0-11911 GCA_021397915.2 Tor tambroides
CAGAGGGAAGAAGTTGGTACTCAGAGTGAAGGACATGAGTGGGATCAGAAATTACTTTTTGAGCCTGTCTAGTAACTGTTTCTTCAAAAAGAGCCTGAAGTGTGGGATGCTGCTTAACTCCCATAATTTTCATGGCTCTCTGTATTAGCCGTGTAATCTGGGCTTTCAAGTGTACACTAAGATTGCCAAACCAGGCTGAGATGCCGTATCGAAAAATGCTCTCGATTACAGCATGATAAAAGAGAAGCAGCACTTTCTGGTTAACACCAAAGACCCTCAACCTACGAAGAAAATACAATCGCTGTTGGACCCTAATGCAGACATTTTCAACCTGAACACTCCATGTCAGTTTATTATCAATGTGAATGCCCAGATATCTGAAAGAGTCCACCTGGGCTAAATTCTGACCATTAATGACCACGGGTAACTGGTAAGTGTGTTAATGCTAAGGAAATGTTTATCACACCACTGGACAAAGTTCTGAACCTCATGTTTGTAAGTAATAACATCTGATGTTCCAGATATGAGACATAAAATAGCTGTATCGTCAGAGAACTTAATCATGTAATTATTAACAGTACTGCATGTACATTCATTAGTATATAATGTGAACAGGACTGGAGAACTGACACACCCCTGTGGGGCACCAGTGCTGATAATCGTAGATTCAGACAATGTCCTATTCACCTTAACCTGCTGGCTATGATTGGTCAGAAATGAGTGGAACCACTTAATAATAAAGGGATTGACATTCATCCGCTGCATTGTTTTCAAAAGAATATGAGGCTGCAAGGTATTAAAAGCTGAGCTAAAATCTAAAAACAACAGTCTAGCATATGCCCTAGGATTCTCAGGGTGTTTAGTCACTAGTTGCACTAAAGTGTTGATAGCATCATCAGTGCCTCTTTGACGTTTATATGCTAACTGATAGGGATCTAACTGTGGACATACTTCCAGTTTTAATTGGCTCATGATGAGCTTTTCCATACACTTCATCACAACAGAAGTTATGGCAATAGGTCTAAAATCATTATTCTCCTGTGGACAAGATTTTTTGGGAAAAGGAGTAATGATTGCCTTTTTCCATAGAGTTGGTACAGTGTGAGAGTATAGGGACCTCTGGAAAATAGGGCACCAAGCTGATGTCAATTCGTCTGCACATGTTCTTATTAGAAAAGGAGAAATGTCATCTGGACCTGTGGCCTTAGTTGCATTAACTTGCTTAAAAACCTTGGTGATGGATTTAAGGTCAATCTCCAACCTATCAGCATCATTGATAGCAATACTATCAAGCACCATATCACATTCAGCAGAGAAATCATAATTGGCAAACCTCAAACCTGAAAAATAGTTCAATTCATTTGCTTTTGCCAGTTCATCTGTGAAATGCAAGGACTTCTCCATTAATTTCATGTTAGTTGCTATTTTCATTGAGTCCCATAATCTTTTAGAGTTCATAGTTTGAAAGTTTTTCTCCATCAGTCCCCTGTGATGTTCTTTTGCCTCTTTGAGCCTCTGGTTCAACTCCTTTTGTACAGTTTTAAGTTGTAAGTGACCCTTGTTCTTAAATGCTTGATGCTTCCTATTGATACAGTCCTTCACTTCCTTTGTAACATAAGGTTTGTTGTTGGGGTAGACTTTTACTTTCTTTTTTGGAATCACAATATTGACACAGAATTTGATATAATCTGTAATTGCTTCTGTCCAAGCTTTATTCCATAGAAAAAATATCCCAGTCTGTGCATAAAAAAACAGCCTTTCAGTGATTCTATGCTATCTTCTGACCATACATTGATAGATTTCACCAGGGATTTAGAGCTCTTGAGGGCAGTCTTGTAGGTATGGATCAAATGAACAGTATTGTGATCAGAATTAGACAGAGGTGGTTTAGCTATGGCTGTGTAAGCATGTTTTAAATTACCATAGCATTTGTATAAAATCCGATTCTTCCTGGTGTAACAATTAATATACTGTTCAAAACCTGGCAGAGCAGTATTTAAGTCCCAGTGATTAAAGTCTCCCACGATGAAAATAGGGGCATTTGGGGTACTCTGTAATTGTTCATGAACACAGTCTACCACCTGTGATGCAGCCTGTGAAGCATTGGCATTGGGGGGTACGTAAACTGAGCAAATGAGAATGTTACCAAACTCTCGGAGTAAATAAAATGGCCTGAGACTTACACATAACAGTTCTACATCAGAGCTGCAGATTTTCTCCCGGACTGTGTGTTGTCTGCACCACCTGTCATTTATGTACAAGCAGAGACCACCCCCTTTACTTTTTCCTGACATCACAGTCCTATCGGAGCGAATGTGTGAAAACCCCTCTAATTCAACTAAACCGTCGGGGATCTCTGGATGTAACCAAGTCTCAGTGAAGAGCATAATACAGGAATCACGGTACTCGAAGCATCCTCTTGTTAAAGTTCAAAGTTTATCCATTTTATTCCTAAGCGACCTCACATTGCTCAGAATCATAGAAGGCAATGGATGTCGACTGTCTCTCTTCCTTAGCCACTGTCGTACACCACCTCGCCGGCCTCTTTTCCGCGGTCACTGCAGACATCGAATTCTCATACCCTCCGGCAAACTTTCAGTAAGCGATCGGGAAAGACCTGCTGCATCTCCGCACCATCGCAGCAACAGAAGCACCTCCCTCAAGTAGACTAGCGCCCCATTCTCACTGGTTTTGCAGGTGGAGAAAAGTTCACTCGGGAGACCTAACCCTAACAAATATCGTCTAGACAAGAATTAAAGTGAAGCATAAAGTGTCAGTTGCTGCGTTCACATCCAGAGATGAGAAATGAGTAGGTGAGGGAAGAGAGGATGACACTACAGGGGAAAGATGTCAGGGTGAAAGGGAGCATAGGTTTCGTCTAAAAGTAACCGGTATCGGGGTTGGTGGCACACGGGTAGAAAGATGTAGGGTAAATGTAATGAATAAATTGTCAGAGATATGTAGGGGTTTGACCAAAATGTTGTCTGCAATACAATTGTGTGTGTAAATTAAGTCAAGTTGGTTGCCAGATTTGTGAGTGCTTGTAGTGGTAAGGCGTTTGAGATCAATTGAAGCTAGGAGTGAATGGAAGTCTGTAGCATAAGGCTTGTCCAGATGAATGTTGAAAGATGAAAGTCACCAAAGACTAAATGTGGACTGCCATCCTCTGGGAATGAGGACAGCAGCCCGTCCAGCTCTCCTAGAAAGGTGCCTAGAATTTGCCCAGGAGGGCAGTAAATTACCACAACCAGGAGTTTTATAGGAGCTGTTACTGTAATCGCATGAGATTCAAATGAGTTTTAATTGCATAGGGGAGAGTGGGTTGAGTATTTCCAAATGTTTGAAATGAGCAGACCAGTGCTCCCATCCCGGCTAAACTGACGTGGGGTGTGAGAGAAAGAGAAATTATTAGAGAGAGCAGCTGGGGTTGCTGAGTCTTCTGGACGAATCCAGGTCTCAGTCAAGCCCAAGATGCTGAGTGTAGATTGTAAGGATAAAGCATAAATGAAGTCTGCTGTGTTGACAGCAGACTGACAATTCCAGAGATCAACAGAAAAAGCAAGAGGTGCAGTAGATGATGTGCAGATAGGACACAGGTTTTACTGTCATTGATTAAACTGTCATTCAGCGTTCACTGAATGTGAAAGCAAAATGTGTTTCCTTTATAAACAAAGAAGTTGATTTCAGTTCAGCCACAGCACAAACTCACTGAATGAGTGAAAACTCCTGTTACAATCATATAATCTGTCTCTATTGCACAATCAGCGAGTGGTGAGTGCAGAGCTCATGATGAACTAACTCTGGCATATTGAGTGGATTCTGACTAAACGGCTATGATTGGCCGTTGTGTTGACATGCTCAACAAACACGTCTGTGATTGGCTACAATGATCAATGCTGCAGAAACACAGTGTAAATAGAAAGTGTTGATGCTCTTCACAGACACACAAATACACACAGGATCGTCTGAAAGCAGCGTCTGTCAGCGGGAACCGAACCAAGCCACTTTTGCAGAAAGCCTGCTTTAACATTGAAGTATCGACCTGATACCGAAGTACCGCTGCTTTACACAACACTAGTCTGCACTATTTTTGAGTTTTGTTTGGGCTCCAGAAGTCTAGGACCAGCACTGCTAGTGAGATCTGAATCACTAGTCGCTCTTCAACAGCTTTCACTATATTAGTGAACACATTTGTGAAGAGTGAGGACAGTTTGGACTTTAGAGTTTTCCTGGTGGGCCGCTGTACAATGTGGGCCGGCCCTTTGCATAATATATATATATATATATAAAATGGATTGTAGTAAATATACTTATAAGCTATCCTTCCGTCGACCCAGACGAATGGCCCGCGGCCCACTTCTTTCAAAAATTCTAATTAATTTAGCGTGCTCCGGCTCAGTGCAGCGGCTCAAAAGCGCTGGTCAATGTCAAAATGTTTGAAATAGCCAATCAAAGTGTAGAAGGCGGGATTTACCGTTCACAGACGCTGAGCTGCGCGCGACTTGAATGCGAGCTGAGGTAAGATGTAAGCAGCTAAACATGACGAGACAATTCAGCAATATTTGCCAACCATTTAGTTAAACGCCAGACATTAATTTTTCAGGAATGCAAACTACTACTGGCCTTTTCAAATTTCTCAGATTTTAATGCCTTTCTTCGAACCTTCACAATGTAGGCTACATAATGCAGTTTTCAGCAGACATGAGATTAGAGTTAATGTAAATCTGCTTTCTTCCGTGATTTCACGTGTCTAAGAAAATGTTTAAAAATCTATAAAAAACATTCTCAGTCTTACTCTAGAACATTGTAAATCTGAAGACTTTTGCTTTCATGTGCTGTGCATAGGAAAGTGATTTATATTATAGGCCTAATAAAAATTTAATTTGCTTATTAATTCACATGCATTAGCCTATTTTATATACACACTGGTGGTTAAAAGTTTGAAATAATTAAGGCGTTTTATTTATGTATTTATTTGAAAGAAGATTGAATTTATTTGATCAAAAATACAGTAAAACAATAGCCTAATATTATGAAATATTACACTTAAAACAGTGCTTTTCTATTTAGGATGTTTTAAAATGTAGGCTAATTTATTTCTGTGATCAAAGCTGAATTTTCAGCATCATTACTCCAGTCTTCAGTGTCCCTTCAGAAATCATTCTAATGCTGTCTAATTTGCTGCTTAATTATCAGTTATTATTTGTGATCAATTATTAATAATGGTTTTATTATTGGTATAATGGTTCTCAGTTAAAGAACAGCATTTATTTGAAATAAGTACTTTGTAATAAGTGTAAATATCTTTACTGTCACTTAAATCAATTTAATCAAAGTCCCTTTTTGTATTCTAATCTTTGATTTAATGCAACATTGTTGAAGAAAAATATTAATTCATAATTTTTTAATCTTACCCAAGACTGAATGGTATCACATTTTCCACAAAAATATGAAGCAGCACAACAGTTTTCAACATCGATAATAATCAGAAATGTTTCTTGAGCAGCATATTAGACTGATTTCTGAAGGATCATGTGACACTGAAGACTGGAGTAATGATGCTGAAAATTCAGCTTTGATCACAGCAATCAATTATATTTTACTATATAGTCGCATAGAAGACAGCTGTTTTAAATTGAAACATTATATATTTCACAGTACTGTTTACTGTATTTTTCATCATCAAAATAATTTGTATACTCTTTTCCACAATTGGAGCTCTATTCCTTAAAATGATAGATGTCAAGCTCCTGCAAAAGGACAAATACTGTATATGACCAATAGAAAGGCACCATAACAGTCCACATTCTGCACTATTCAAGACGATACCAGAGCATTGTGTCATATGGACTGATAATATTGGTATTTAATTCTAGTAATATTAAACTGTCCCTCGTAAAAATTCTTTAAAATTATTTACTATTTGCCATGTACACCAGAAAAGACAAATTATAATGTGAAGAATATGCCACTCATTTATGGTGTGGTGCGGTGTGTTGCGGACTGGGTTTGGTGGGCCGCTCTGTGCCAAAAAGTCCAGGGCCACTTTTTGACCCCAGTCCGCCCCTGGCTGTAAACACACACAGACATCTTCACTGTTGTGTTGTTCTTGATGTTTCTCTCTTCTTGTTTTCAGATGCCTGTGATCTCACACTGGATCCAAACACAGCACACACTCGACTCATTCTGTCTGATGAGAACAGGAAGATCACACTTGTGAAAGATCATCAGCCGTATCCTGATCGTCCAGAGAGATTTGATGAGGTTCTCCAGGTTCTGTGTGTTGAGAGTCTGACTGGACGCTGTTACTGGGAGACTGAATGGAGCGGATATGAGGCTGTCATTTCAGTGTCATATAAAGGAATCAGCAGGAAAGGAGTGAGAGACTGTATGTTTGGATCCAATGAAAAATCCTGGAGTCTGAGCTGCTCTGGTCACTTATTCACTGTCAGTCACAATAAGAAGAGACCTAATATACTTGCTCTACAGTCATTCTTTAATAGAGTAGGAGTGTATCTGGACTGGCCGGCCGGCTCTCTGTCCTTCTACAGTGTCTCTGACACACACACACTCACACACTTACACACGTTCAACACCACATTCACTGAACCCCTCTATGCTGGATTTATGGTTTATCCTGGTTTCTCATTGTCTCTGTGTGATATTAAACAGCCTCCTGTGAGAATCATCAGTGATCCACACGTCACCAGGTGAGTGAAATATACTGTGTGTCTTAATGACAGATTTTCCAGACTGTGATTAATAGTGCAGGGCTCTGTTCTTCATACATCACTGAATATGTCCCAGTTAATGTGATACCAGGTCTTCTAATCATGATAATTCGGAGAGGACAGAGAGGATTTTTTTTTTTTTTTTTTAAGTGCATGCCCAGATTTGTTTAGTATATTTGCTTGGAGTTGCTGTTTTTTATTGAAAAAGACACACACACTGATACTAGAAACCAGGGGTTGAGTCTTGATTTATTCTAGTTATTAATAGTCCATTATTAGTCCACATTCTGTTGATTGAGGCTTTCATACAGTAAAGCTAGTGTGCATTTTGGTAGAGGTTGGCAATAGCAAGCTAGCTTTGAAAAGATCCCACCCTCCTTTCAGAGCTCACTCTCAAAGCCACACCTCCTCTAAATCAAACAGGATGCACAGCCAGACCTGCCGGAGGAGGGTGGAACGAAATGTTTTCAAATTACCTCATGTACCTGTACATATTGATAGATGGATAGATAGATAGATAGATAGATAGATAGCTTTACTAATTGATTGATCTCAGTTAGTAAACATTGCCTATCCTAACTTTGAAACTTGGTCAGTTGCTGTAAAAATCTGGATTGGCAACTGTTTGAATTTTTAATTTTACTATTCAGAGAGTACAGACCTTGCAGTCTAACCCAGAATTCAAGAGTTCATTCAATCTTCACTGTGTTATAATTAATAACCTTTGACTTGTCTGGTCACCCCTGTGAAAATATCTAAGACTGATTTATAGCTTATTTTAGAGAATATAGAGTTTGTGTAGGTTAAAAGTAGCCTGCATGAAAAATAAATAAATAAATAAAAATTCACAATGGCAACAGTGAGTGAATTAAAAAAAAAAAAAAAAAAAAAAGGTCCACAAACACGTTTAAAACTTTTATCCTGTTTTGTTAATTATGATGGACATTACAGGTATTATTTGCAATAATGGTAACACTTTAGATTAGGGAACATATTCACTATTAATATGTACTTTATAAATACTAATAAATGGCCAATATGCTAGTAATATGTGAAAGTAAAGTGAAAAAGTGATTGTGAAAGTGAAATTCGTGACATTTGCCAAGTATGGCGACACATACTTGAAATTTGTGCTCTGCGTCTCACCCATCCAAGTGCATGCACACACACACGCACACACACACACACACAGACAGACAGACACACACACACACACAGACAGACAGACACACACACACAGACAGACAGACACAGAGCAGTGAGTAGTGAACACACACACCATAAACAAACACCTGGAGCACTGGGCAGCCATTTATGCTGCGGCGCCCGGGGAGCAGTTTGGGGTTCGGTGCCTTGCTCAAGGGTCTCGCCTCAGTCGTGGTATTGAGGGTGGAAGAGATCGCTGGTCATTCTAATAAGGCATGCTTATGAACATGTTATTAAGCAACTAGTTAATAGTGAGAATTGGTCCATAAAATAAAGTATTACTGCAATATTTTATATTAGCTAGCTTGCCTTCTCTGTGAAACTTCCTCAGAAAAATATGATTTTAAAATGTTTTTAATGCGATTTTTGATCTGCTGAATATACATGTTTAAACTTGGAGATCTGCGGGGAAAAAAAGTATTTTACAGAGTCTTGTTAGATGTGTGAATTGTGACGTTTTAGTTTTCCTTTTTAGTTGTAGTTGTTGTTTTTAGACAGTTTGTGTGTTGATGAGAAGTGTTTGCTTTCTTTCATCACTGAGGATCAGACTCTTATTCTTTCAGTTTGTTCTTTATAAAGTCACTGGCCAGCCGGCAAGTTTAATTTATTAGTTAATTAATTAATATTGTACCCTGTTTGTGCGTCAGACAAACATCTCTCTCTCTCTCTTTCATTCTGTCTTCAGGTCCTGTAAGCTCAGATCTTCTGGGCTCAGTATTGACCCTCTGCTGAAGTGTCAGTCTTGTGTTCATATAGCAGATCCAGATCAGTGGGTTCAGATTGAGCCGTCGGTCTGTACAGATGAAGGAGGGTCAAAGTTCAGGGTCAGCACTCAACCAGGCCGTTACGAGTGTGTCAGGACCAGGATGAGATGGGTCTGTGATTGTGACGTCACTCTTCAGTATCAAACTGTAGACGGTCAGTTCCTCAACGCAGAGCTGGAGAGACTGCAGAGCAACCGAATCGCTCCAGTGATGGACGTGACGGTGATCTCAGGGAAACTGGAGGAAGTTCATCTGCCACATTACATCTGTTTAGGAGAGTCTGAAGCTTCCCTCAGAGATGCTGTGAAAGTCCTCAGCGTAGAAGATGAGGGAATAACTGAAGAACCTGTTCAGCTGACACGATTCCATGCCAAGATACTCCAACCATCCTTCTCTATTAAAACATTAATTATAAGCTGGATAATGGGATGGGATGAACACTGCGATCTTCTTCTCTACATGCGCTATAAAGCTCCTCTCATTCTACATGTCTACTTTTTTCCATTTGATGCTCGTGCAAAAGAAGAAGTTGAGAAGAATGAAAGGTCAAATGCTTTGATCCCACATCCCAGACCTGACAGACCGTTTCGGATGAAAACGCCACACATTCTTGATGTTTCTGGTGCCTCTGTCCATCCCAAAGAAGGGATCACACTCAGAAGAGAAACTGACCCAAACTTTTTCAAGATCAAGACAAGTCTGGAGAACGATCTTAAAATGACTCTTATCAGAGAGGAGGACAAGAAGATTGTCTGGACTGCAATAATTGAGAAAGATGAACTTGATCAGATTCATCCACAGAGAGAAGAGTCATGTCTGAAGAGTGAGGCAGATAAAGCAAGATATTTTGACGAACACTGGTCAGAGCTCAATCAGGGAGTTAAAAATGTCCAGATCATTGCAGATAAACTGCTTCAGCAGCAACTCATTCATGAGGAACAATATTCAGAAATCAAAGAGAGTTTAACCAGTCAGGAGGGCATGAGAAAGATCTGTGACATTGTGCGTAAACGCAGTGATGCTGTGAAAGCTAAACTCATCTCAATTCTTCAGGAAGAGAAGCTTTACTACTTTTAAACATCAGTCTGATTCTACATTCAGAGCTCAATGAGCATCTTTTTAAACTTTCAAAACCGCAGCCTCAGATCAAAGGCTCATCCTCTACGTGATACAAGAAAAAAAAAATGCTTTATCAAAATATACTTAAGCAATGACAAAATATAAGTCACTTATTAAAATATTAAGGGATAGAAACATTACAAATAAGTCTCTCTTCTTCTTTTTTTGTATGTCTAAGCAAATGTTCTTCATGTCTGGTAAATCAGTTCACTGTTAAAGCAAATTTATAGCAATAACTTTATTTTTATTTGTCTAATTGTGTATTTCATGCTTGTTCATGCTTTTATACATCAGCAATTCACCAAGATTTTGGATTTTTATTTTCAGTTTTAGTTTAGTTGTTTTACAACATCAAGTTAAACTAAATGAAATGAAAATGAGAAATGTTGCCTTGGGAACTGACTGAATTTAAGTTTTTATATTTTTTTATGTATTATTATTTTATTTTCTATATATTTTATTTCAAGTAACAAAATGTTTAATGATTTCAATTTTAGGCTTAGTTAACTATATCAACAATAATTAATGTTGTATTCTGTTCAGTCTAATAAATGTTCTTTACTTTACTTTGTTGTTTAAGAATTTGACCATTTTTGTATATTTCACTGATGTTTCACACATTATGTCCTGCCTGCATTGCTTCTGTCACTTCCACACAGACTGGAAAACTGCCTAGGACCTTCTGGAACAGTCCTCAAATTCATTCTTAGAAGAAATCATTTATGATTAAAAAAAATGCAAATAAAAAAATTATGAAAAAAAACCCCCAATGTCATTGATGTCCACTTAGACTTATAAGGCGGGCGCACTAACAAGGAGGCTAAAGACTGCAGCCACTCAGTGTTTGTATTTTGTTGCTAAATTTAGCAACTTTTCAGACTACCCTAGCAACTTTTTCTTCCAAAAACACCTAGCAACAAATTTAGCTTTTTAAAAAATGTATTTGGCAACTTTTGATAAGTGACTCATATGATAAAAAGGAACATTTACCTTCTAAATAACACAAAAAGAGAAAACCAAAGATGCCTAGTATTACACATCACGTGAATTAAGTTAGCTGCTATTTGCAATTGTTTAATTTAATAATAATAGTAAAATAATTTAGTAATAATCGTTCATTTATGATACACTTTGTTAGTAGCGTGTACTTGCGATTGTTGGTACACTGCAAGAAACCTATCTAGAAAAATGGAAAAGGAAGTAATTTTCCAGGATATTATCCGTTATCCATTACCTGCTGTAACCCGAGAACACAAAATACAAAGCGTAATTAAAAATGCAGTGGAAAAATCAATTCAGAAAATTCCTTCACAGGGCCGGCGCTAGCTATAGGCAGAGCAGGTGATTGCCTAGGGCCTCGGGCTTACAACCTCACTTGGGTAAAGTTGGTTTTATATTCGCACATTCACAACATTCACACATTTCCGCGTTCAATAACTTTCTAATTATATGTGCAATAAAGTTATTTTTTGCAAATTCTAATCAGCGACATCATTGTCAACCTACTAACAAAAATTTCACAATCGATCAAATTGGGCAAATATTGTTTTAATGTCATATTTACTTGCGAATGTCTGCTGAATGTCCAATGTAGTGTGGTTAACAGAGTAATTGATTGCAGAAGTCCGAATGTGCCAATATAAAACCGTATTTTCCCCAAGTCTCGGGCTTTGAGGAGGGGCCTCCAAAACCATATCCCCTATACAGCAGTCCATGGACAGCAAAATACTAGCCCCATTGTTCATTGGATATTGTTGAATTGTCACTCACCTGCAATTAAACCAGTTAATGTTGTCGTTTCAAAGCGGGTCCCGCCT
Organism: Tor tambroides; assembly: GCA_021397915.2. Taxonomy (NCBI): domain Eukaryota; kingdom Metazoa; phylum Chordata; class Actinopteri; order Cypriniformes; family Cyprinidae; genus Tor; species Tor tambroides. Next base: position 11,638 of record JAFVLL020038100.1, read on the forward strand.
TCTGAATGTTTGCCGTAACGAACGCATCCTTCAGATGCTTAAGCAAAAGCCTAAATAGGCACGCAAAGAAGCACAGCTCCTAATGCAGGTGTGTGAGTTGTCATAATTTTTTTTTTGAGTGACTGCAATGTATTCTAAATATAAACTTGTTCTGTCTATCAGCGTCGTTTCTGGACCGATCATTAGTGATGGGTCGTTCTTGAACGATTCGTTCATTTTGAACGAATCTTTAATGTGACTCGGGAAGAACGAGTCGTCTCGGGGAGTGATTCGT
>JAFVLL020038101.1:0-15621 GCA_021397915.2 Tor tambroides
AACTCATTGGATTTTGCTACAATTATCCCACGGTCTCGCGATGAAAATGCAATCCCAAGTGTCCTACCCCTCAGTCAAAATGCATTTAGGAAAAATAAAAGACATTTAAATCCCCGTTTTGCTACCCTTTTGCTGCACCTTTGGCTCAGAATGCATTTTGAAACTCTCACTGCATTTTGCTACAATTATCCCACGGTCTCGCGATGAAAATGCAATCCCAAGTGTCCTACCCCTCAGTCAAAATGCATTTAGGAAAAACAGCATTTAAATGATCATTTTGCTACAGTTTTTGCTTGGCCGTGTTAAACATGTCTAATCAATTTGGGTAATACATTTTCATTTTAATTTTGCAACTTATAAAGTTTTAAAATATGCTTTTAATATGGATATTAAAACCAGTGTAGAAAATGGCTAATTTAAATGATATAATTGAATTTTCATTTTCATTTTGCACTAAATGTTGCACATATGGAATGGGAAAATGTACATTTAAATACAGAAATACATTGCCATTTTACATATTGCATTGCCATTTTGCATATTACAATTCAAATTGAATAGCTATATATATGCTCCCATACAGAACGGGCGTGATATGGTCTCATTTGCAGCTAACGTAATGAGTAAACGAGCAGCCGCATTTTGGAGCATTTGATGGTGGCAGATGGAAATGAAAGGCAACCAAACAAAGAATTGCAATAGTCGAGCCGTGCAGAAAATAAAGCATGAATAACAATTTCAAAACTTTCCCTATTCAAAAAGAGTTTGACTTTGGCTAATCGACGAAGGTGATAAGAGTGACCGTAGCATTAATTTGCTTGTCTTGTTTAAGAGTTCTATCAAGATAAAATCCTAAAGCCTTGCTGTCAGAAGGTGCGGAGTAAGAGCTCCCACGTGTGTCATAGTGCCATAACATTATTCTGCACTTATAGAGAGATGATGAGTTTCATTCAACCAGACTACAACATAACATCAAGAGGCATGACAATCAGATGGTTAGAAGATCATAATGAAAAGAATAAAGAAGAGCTGAAAGATGATGCTGAGTTCAGTGGAGAAGATTTCCCTCACAGCTGACTGCTGGACGGCACTAACAAGAGAAAGCTACATAACCATTACATGTCATTAGTCAGACTCTGAATGGCAGATGACGTCAGCGGTCCTGCTCACAGAGAGCTTGTCTGATAAACGCAACAAACTTACTGAAAAGCTAAATGAGGCCATAACGACATGGGACTTCACAGGGAAAGTTACAGCCTGTGTTCACAACATCACCAAAAATATTGTGGCTGCAAATGATCATGATTAAAGTGTGACACGTCCACCAAATCTGAAGTGTCCTCTCAAATATCTACACTATTGCTGTTGGCTTCTTACAGTCACAGCTTATGAGAATTGAGGAGGACAGCGCTCGGGTTTTGCAGTTCAAAAGTGCTAACAAATGCAGGTAAGAGCCGTTTTGAGAAATAAATGATATAAAAGGTGTATACATCTTATAATTATTCAAATTGCTTGCTTTAAGTCAATCTATGGTAGTGATAATGCTAGTGCCAGACACAAACACCTGGGCTTTCTAATGTCAATAGTGAGGCTGGCTGCCAATGCAAAACTGCCATACAGTTGCAAAATGCAAATAGCGCGGTTACAGAAAGTGTGCAGCAGGTCGAAGCTGGTGACGGGAAAAGTGTAGATTGAGGATACCCTTTGTGTTGATAGTGTTTTCCATTTTTATTTTCTAGTTTGTTGTTTATTTGTTACTTTGATGTTTGTTTTTTCTTAAAGTGTTCTTAAGTGTTTAGTATATCACTTACGGAACTTTAAATATATTTTCAGTGCTGTAATTAAATTAAAACTTGCACAACAGTGTTATTTTGGGTACAGTCATCTTTTTTTCTCTCCCTTCCCACAAATGAACCGTCACACGCAGCAGACCACAGGCTATAAGATAACAGCTTCAGTCATCTCTGATGGCATCTCATTGTCTGATGATGATAGTCAATTTAACAACACAACTGAGGGACAGGTAGGTCTGTTAACACTGCTAGTCCCATGACTCACCTCTTTATGAATGGAGAATATCAAGTCCAGAATCTGCTGCGAATGCAGAACAGCAGAAAACAAGCAGGCCCAGACTTCAAATCAGCTGCAAATCTCAAGTGAGGTGCTAATACTCTTGCACCAGTATGATATTTTCAGCTGGCTGGTAAACATATGCGTATGAGTTCCAGCATGTTTCAAAGCAGCTATTATTATTCCAGTGCCAAATAAGTAGAATGTTAGCTGCCTATTATGACTACAGACCAGTGGCCTTGATTTAGGTTGTCAGGAAAACTGTTGAACGATTGGTACTCAGACACATAATTTCCATACTATTATATTGAGGAAGCCTGAAGCTCTGATGCCCGCCCTGCAATGATCTGCGCTCATTACAAACGCGACTATTGCGACTGTACTGTCAGGAGCTGGGTTACACAAAAACTACCCAAACACTAAATTATGTTGAAAGAAATGTTGACATAAAATAACCATGATTTTTTTAGAGTTGCCTACATGTGCACACTATAAAAGCAACTGGTGCAAGCTGGTAATCACTTAAGTTGGACCACCAAGTGATTGTGCGAATGCTCTGTTACCTCTCCCTTCTCTGATCACTTGATTTTTCACACCACTTTGTTCCAGGACCTCGCAATTTACAAATTAAGCACTGCCTCCAAGCCCCCAAAACGCGTCGATTTTAACCATTTGATGCAGTCGATAACAGATGTATTTAGAACATTCACAAATTCAAACACTTTGTCTGGCACTGAGCCAGGAATAGATGCGCTCAGTACGTTTAGCCTATATAACAACAATTCAGTGTTTTCAACCACATAAAATTTGGTTTCAAACATTTAAAATAATTACTAGCAAAAAAAGACATTTGTTAAATACACACTGATGTTTGTTAAATGCACTGGTGTTTAAGGAAAGCGGCAGTAATGATCCATTCAATTCAAATCTGACAGCGTGTTTTATTCATACAGAATACACCCCCCACCCCTGAAAATCACACAAGCCCCCCTAGGTCGAGTGTCCTGGCGCCGGGACTGTATCAAAGTTAAATCAATGTGTATTATTGTCACCGCTATTGTATTCTACACTCTCAGAAAAAATGTGCAAAAGTTGTACTTTTAGGGGAACAATAGCTCACCATTGGGGCAGGACCCTCAAAAGGACACCTCTGTAGCTGCTTTATACTAAATATATATTACTATATACCTTGCGGTAGTAATATGAACCCTTAAAGCAGTAATATGTACTCTTATGGTACTATTATAGGTACTGTCCCAGTGACAAACTGTCATAGCCTCAAAGGTTTTACATATTTTAATGGCAGTGATATGTACACTAACAAGTGTATATCACACTGTAAGCCTGTTCAATTTTTTGTTGTTGTTGTTGTTGTTGTTTTTAAGTTAGCGGATTGCAAATTGAGCAGCCTGATAACAAGCAATAATGAATCAGAAGGGAAGCTTCAGAAAGGAAATGGTGTTTGAGTTCCATCAAAATGTTGATCTGCCTTTAACCATCAGTGATTAGGATACTGAAATGTACATTGCTTCAAGTTTCTTGGGAGTATTATTGCTTCATCACTGAAACTGATGAGAGGCATTATCAATCAATCAATCAATCAATCAATCAATCAATCAATCAATAAATAAGGCACAAAAGACTTTTCTTAAGACAGCTTAAGCTTTTAATGGAGCAATGATAGAAGGAGAATCTTATTTATTTACTTGGTCAGTGTTTTTTTTCTTTTTTTCTTTTTTGCAGATGTCTCACATAAGAAATATGAAGTAGTATGGAGGTGTAATGCAGTCCAGACCTGCTGGAACTACTTTCAGCTCTGCAGTAACTGGACAATGAACTTCAGAAAATTTGCCTTATATCAGTGTAAAACCTGCTAGCTCTTGTTATGGCATTCATATCCTTGTTTAACTTGCAGTACAGACTTTACTGAGTTCATGACAGTTATGCAAGCTGTCACATATTAAAGAAACATGTTAAACGTTTTTTTCTGAAAAGTGAGTGAAGTTGTGACATCTCCATTAATTAAACAATATACAATTATTATTAAATAGTCTGTCACACTTTGTACATTGTATTTTAGGTTTCCTATTATACTATTTTATTATCATCTTTTTTTTTTTTTTTTTTTTCTTGATATGTCTATTCTTTTGTCACTTTGCACACGTTTTGCCTGTTGGTGATATTCAAATGCAGAAATATTTGTAGAAAGTATTACAGTAGTGTTAATCCTGGCTGTTGACATCCTGATGCTCCATTCTCTCTGCTTCTTCTTCAAATGCAATGTTCTCATATATGTGTTGTGTCTGAATCTCTGGCTCACTTTCTGATGGACGTCCAAGAGCTGCGGTCATAAAGACAAATCATTAACCACCAGCCATCAGTAAAAAGCAGATACATACATAAAGCAGATACATGCAGATATATATATATATATATATTTTTTTTTTGGGTAACACTTTAGGGGCCAGTTCTCACTATTAACTAGTTGCTTATTAGCATGCCTATTATTAACATATTGGCTGTTTATTAGTGCTTATAAAGCACATATTCTGCATGACCATGTTCTATATCCCTAATCCTACCCAATACCTAAACTTAACAACTACCTTATGAATACATAATTTATATTTAATTAATGGTTTAATTTAAAAAAAGAATAAAAGTATAGATGTTCACATACTGAACATCCAGAAAGTTTACTAGTAAAACATTGTGTCTGATGAAGACCTGACTGGTTGAAAAGTGCTGATTTACTAATAAACTTTCAGGAGCTGTGTGGACACTCTACTTCACTGGTAAAAGATGTAGTACTATGTAAGAAAACAAAATATGTGTTATAAAAATTGGTACAGTAATTGAATGTGTATAAAGAAAGCTTATATCCATGCAATGAGAGTGTTTAGTTGTTGATCTCTCTCATGTTGACTCACTGTCTGTGTTTTGGCTGTTTGATGTGTGGAGCTGCTCTGTCCTGATCACAGCTAGACGGAACGTGTCACCCGATGAAGATGATGATGATGAAGGCAGCTCATCGCACTCCTCAGCGATCTAAACACAAACAGTAAATCCCACACCATCCATTGTGCCTAAATGAAGACGGCTCTGCTGGTTTGGCCAAACTCACCTTGTATTTGAGAATGTGAAATTTACACATGGGGCAGGTGGGGTGTTCCAGGAGCCACGGCTCAATGCACTTCTTATGGTATAAATGTCTGGAAAACAGATTGCACTTTTTCATTACATTCATTTAATTTAATTCATATTTACCAAAAAAAAACAAACAAACAAACAAACAAACAAACAAAAAAAACAGAGAAAACAACTAGTGCAATGTGTATTTAAAAAAACACAATAAAGTCTGATTATTGTTAGTTAATGCATACTCATTTTTGTTAATGTTAATATAAAAATACAATTATTCACTGTTAGCGCAGGTCCTTTAACTAATATTAAAATATATAACTTGATTTTAATAATTTCTTAATAAATGTTGAAAATAGCATTAACTGAGATCAATAAATGTTTAAAACTTTCTATATTTGTTAATACGTTAACAAATATAGTTAACTAATGTTAACAAATGGATCCTTAAAGTGTCACCAAAAGTAACATGTTTTGATATTTGAAGTCTTCTCTAATGATGTGCCTTATGTGTGGCACAAAACACATACCTTTCATTCAACAGAATCTCTGCTTGATATAATATCAAAAGCAAGTTACAATAGTAAAAATAATCAAAATGCATGGAGATTCAAATGCTGTACTGACACTGACGTTATGAAACGTGTGTGCTGTTGGAGTAAAATCATAAGTCCTCATACTGCACCTGCAGGGTAAAACGGTGACTTGTTCATTGTGTCTGAATGAGTCAGTGCACACCACACAGCTCACATCCTCCGATTCAACCTCCTGCAAACACACAGACATAAACTCAAATACACAGTTACTGAACACAGGCATTACTTTCTGATTCAGCAGTCAGGCACAGTACCGGGTCGCCCATCCGCAGAGTCCGCACTTCTAACTTTGCTATTGCCTTTTTGTTCTCCCTCTTCATCTCCCTCTGCTCAGAAATGCATGACACAACAGAATGAGCATTAAAGAGATATCTCTGAATTGCACTGACTTCTGAGTGGCTGAACACCGTACCTCTTGCTTACGGAGCTGTTGGTTTCTGTACATTCGTTTGATGAACAGGAAAGCGAAGTAGAACATAGTGATGGCCGTTACGCCGATGAAGGTGAAGGACAGAGGGTATGCCCATGTAGAGCTGCTATACCACAGGACATGAGGATTGCCCACTACGATCGCCACATTCACATCTGAGCCATTCTTTACCAGGTTAGCCACTTCTGTGCCTAAAATATTGCCAACCATGATGGCGACTGTGTCTTTGGCATCTGTAGAAATAAAACACTGCAATGTTAACCATTACCAGTTAACTGCTGTTAAGATCATGTAGAAAACTCTAATATCAAGTTCATGCATGCTGTTGGACTCTTTGTGCATAACATACAACAAAATCTCACTAGAGATTATGGTAACACTTTATTTTAAGGTGTCTTGTTACACATGTTACATGTACTTACTATTATAATAACAATAAATTATGCATACTTTCATGCTAGTAACCCTAACCATATAGTAAGTACATGCAGTTAATTAATATTATTCAGTACTTGAATGCAGAATTACACTATGACAAGGACACCTTAAAATAAAGTGTGACCGGGATTACAGGTTTGGTTATATACAGTTTGTCTACAGTGTAATTATACATTTAAGTACTGAGTAATATTAATTAACAACATGCCCTTACTACAGAGTTAGGATTAGGGTTTAGTTTAGGCTTTTTGCATATGATTATGTGTCATTTCCTGTTATTAAGTTCTGTAAAATAAAGTGTTATTTATGGTTCTTCATCACTATGACAAATTCCTGTCAGATGGACTGCAGAGAGGCCATGCTGATTATTTGTATGATTAAAAGTTTTGTCAAGCACTGCAAAACATATCTGTTTTATTTAATAGATTAAAAACATCTTTGAAACTGCAGAAACCGACAATAGAAAATCCGTTCTAAAACATCTTAGCTTACTGGTCTGTAAATAACTGTTGGTTAAAGGAATATGACTTAATATGTCATATGAAATATGTTGTTGTTGTTGTTGTTTTGCTTTAATCTCTGGGATTTTGACAATTGATGGACAAAAAGTAAAGTTCGTAGATGTAAACTGATATTTCCTACACTAAAGCAAAGGCAAGCAGGCATAACTGCGTCACTGACACATCTTAATACCAGGTTGAAGTGAGGCCATTCAGCTAGTTTCACAACCACTAGTCATCTAAATATCTTGCTGTCAGATATCAAGCCAGACATAAAGTCTGGAGAATCAGGTTTGGTAAAACACATCATAGCATTGTACAGTTCAGGGACATCTGAGTGAGTCATAAAAACACGTTCTGTAAAATTCAACTCACATAAAAGTTTACAGTGCCGTATCTGTCCTGAACAAACAAACAATCAACTTAATGCACATAACTCACAGCAAGATCTGAAAACAGCTGTAACAATGTTGAAATATTTTTGTAATAACTATTGTAATGATTTTGAAATATATCTACATACACAACTCATTCAGCTAATTTATTTTTGGCAAGTTGTTTGGCAAATTTAGTGTAAAACTTACAGATATCGGTCATATACCACCATCTGTATTTAGCCATACTCGACTATCGAGTATTTAGACTAATCAACAGTTATTTTAGGTTTGGGTTTAAATTTGGAGTTATTGATTCAGAAATCACACGCTCCCAGAGGCTTCACTGAAGCTGTGCATGTGACTGTGGTCAGGTTATGATCACATGAACAGCTGATAGTCATGCAATCATGTAAAAACAAAGCTCTTTATAACCCGATCTCACTCAGAAGGCATCGAATATTGAAGCATTGTAAACGCATTGCTTGTCATTACTAAAGGTGCATTCAGTAGTTCTTTAGCTAGTGTTAGCATTGCTGTGCTTCATGTACTTTTAAGTACCGATATTAGTACTCAAGTAAGATCAAGTTTTATGTAGATTACACTGATTCTAGTGAGTTTTAGAGAGTAGTTTATGCAGTTAATTCTCTTACCTGCATATCATTCAGATGACTCTTTACATAACCACACTATATATTTTTTTAATATGTAAAACTTTTCAAATTAGCATCATACTACTGAATGCACCTTTAAGATAAAAAAAGGTATCTGTAGGCATTTCTATATCAATTAAATTAGAATTTTATAGTCATGAAATTGTAGGTAGATAATTTTTGTCATTATGACATTAAGAGGATAAGATGGGGGAAGATCTCAGTTAGCGCTTTGCACTCAATTAGCATATAGTTTTTCTTTTTAATAATTAGCAAAGACATCTGAAATGTATGTTTAAGTAATTGAATTGATTACTAATAACACTCAATTCCTGCACACATTCAAAAATCACTGCCTGAATAATCATCATGTCAGCTTTGAGGTGAAATTTGATTGGCAACCAGAGGTCACATGCTAAAGTTGGGATTTATCATGTGTTCACAGAGCAAGACCACTTCAAAGGAACCTTTCAATCTGATCCTCACATAAAGATGCCATATGACTTCAGAAGAGTCATTTGTAATATGTCTGTACTGTTCATGGTCAATAATTTTGCAGTAATAAATTACTGTGACTGTATTTTTATCTGCCTGTCATGTGTTTTATATATGGCTGAGAAATGGTTAGGTTTAGGGTAGTGGTCAAAAATATTTCTGAAAGTATAAAGATATATAAAACTAATTTTAGCCATATATTTAAAGCAAGCAATAGGCTTTATTCAGGGTAATGCAATGTTTCATTTTTTTGACAAGAATGAAAATGAGGCTGTGAGGGACAGAGGTACAGTGTGTTCAGTGGATTGTATTATAGGTTAACAACATACCGATTATTCAACAGACTAAATGTCTTTCCAAAGGAAAAAACAAGCCCTCCATAAAACAGTTTTGTAAGTTGTTGTGAAAATGACATTATCTATGACCTTTATCCAGTGCGTGCCATTGTAAAGTCTAGCCCTCACAGCCTCGCTTTCATCCACGTTCGATTCAATATGGCGTCTAAACTGATTGAGGTCTGTTAAAAACAATTAATTTCCCAGTTCATTGATATAGCAACATCTTCACAGACTAATACTCACAAACAAGGTGCTTGACCATGCTTCAGGTTTTTATGCCTTGGGAGTGAGAACAAGTTTTCATTTACAACAACCCTTTGTTATAGTACAAAAGCAGGCTAATAGCAGAATTAACATCAACAACCTTTTTTTTTTCTTAGATCACTGGCATAATGGCCAGTTTATAACTTTTTTTCTTATTTTGTATTTTGTTTTTCAACATCTTGACTGTCGTAAGAAGTTAGAGATTTTAATACGGACTCAGACATTTAGAAAATGCCTTAGGATGCATTTGATACTTTAGTCAGTACACTGTAAAAAAAAAAAAAAAAAAGAAAATTTAAGCCAGCTTAAAATTTTAAGGCAACCAGCTTCAGCAGATTTTTGAGTTTTCTCAACTTGTTTTATTCAACAAAAAGTTGAGAATCTCCAACAAAAATTAGTTGAGAGAACTCAAAAATCTGCTGAAGTTGCCTTAAAATTTTAAGTTGGCTCAACTTTTTTTTTTTTTTTTACAGTGTACATCTTACTCAAGGATGATGTCAGTTATATAATAGCATGGAAGAAAAACAAAGTCAGTCAGTTTCATTAATTCCTCTCAAGGTTATTTTCTTCCACCACTTAAACATCTAATGGAGTTGTTTCCTTGTGACAATAACCTTTGCTTTGCTTTGCTCTCTGAGTGCTGTAAGACACTCCAGCACAATTTTCTGTAAAGCTTCTTTGAAAACAAAACAACTCATCTTGGATCGCTAGTTAGAGAAACTCTCTTACCTGAATGGGACATCAAGTTAGTGTCATTGCCTGTCCCATCTATGTTGTAAATAACCACCGCCAAGGCTCCTTGTCGCTGGGCAGCTTGTATCTTCTGTGAATATGGACAGTTTCCTTTTTTTATCAGGGCAATCCATGTCTGGTGTTTCGCGGTGAACGTTGTGTTCTCCGAGCATGCCAGAGGATCCGAGTCTGGAAGCACTATCAGCCCAGAAGCTGGTTTCAAGAGTGAGTCCACTCCAAACACGCCACACTCACATCTACTGCCCACCGTTTCATTAGATACTCTGTCAATGTATCTGACCTCCACATAAGCAGTCCAGTAAAACAAGGAAGCGCTTAGTTGGAAGCAGTACTGGAAAACTAACACCGACAGCCAGACACATGAATGTCCATGCATTGCTCTAAGATTTAGGTTGGCTTTCATTGTCTCAGGTAAACACGCCTGTGTTTTGACATTACTCCGTGGTCATCAATAGTACTCAGATTCCTTCTTGGTGGTAATATAAGATGTTTTTACGTCAGGCAGGTGTTCTTATCGCAGTGGACCTTGGACATTGGTCAAGATAATATTCATTTCTAAGGGTTGGGTTTTAGGACTTTTCTTTTTCAGGAAACTGCTGCTATTAAGCCCTCTGTAGGAACTCACGGTCAGTTTTACCACCTTGAATTTTAACACCACTTTTTTTCCAATTGTTCCTTATTGTTCTCCCTTCTATCACAGCATACTGATCTAAAGGGCAGGGGCACTGTAAAGCAATTAAAAACTTCTAATAAAAATGCTTCAAAAGCTTTTTCTAGAGGCTGAAACAATGTGTTTTGTGAAACTGCATTGAAACTGCCCTGTCTTTCATATTGGTTTGATGCAACAGAAGCTAATAGAGAAAAAATATCTAGTGTTTGCTACCGCCTGAAGGAAGCCATCCTTTAAGAACCACCTTTAAGTTCTTTGAAGGACAAATGAAGGTTAAAAATGGGTCAGTTTGACCCTGTAAGTACAATAGTGGGACCCGACTAAGAACAATGGAGGATTAAAAGATCCTCCATTCAATACCAATACTATTGGTATTGAAATTGAAATAAACCAATTGTAGCTGGTAATAGAAATTAACTGTAAACATACACTAACTGTGATTATCATATCTTACTTCCTCATTCTGAAGTTTGCCATTAGCCATTAGATTATAACTGTCATGCCAACACCAGGCTCTGGAGTACTGATAGATTTACGTCCCTTGCCAATTCGAATTTCTTCTTTGTGGCCAAGAAAGATCTGAGGCCCTGCATTGACTATAGAGCTTTTAACAAGGTAACCGTCAAGTACTAATATCCTCTTCCTCTGGTCGTCTGCAGCTCTCAAGCTACTTTGAGGAGTGACAGTGTTCACAAAGCGTGTCTTCAACAGTGCCTTCAATCTTGTCACGATACGGAAGGGAGATGAGTGGAAGACCACTTTTGTGACCCGCATTGGTCATTATGAATATAAGATCAGGTTGTGCAGCCTGGCCAACGTTTCCTCTGTAATCCAGGGATTCATGAACAAGTTGTTTGGGGGGAACCTTGTCGTCATCTACATTAACAACATCCTCATCTACTCCTGGAACAAAACATTGTCAGCATATGGCACTGGTGCTGGAAAAGCTTTGGGAGCATTCTGTGTTTCCTTAAACTGGAGAAGTGTGAGTTCCATCAGCCATCTATCCATTTTTTTTAATATAACATCAGTCCTTAGGTGGTACAAATGGACCAGGGGATGGTCCAAGCCATTGCATTTTCCACTTTGTTTGCAACTTGTATCACTCAACCCCTTATTAAAATTCTTTATTAAAAGGCAAAATCTAGAAGCAACTGTTTTATCACATTTTAGGCCTTTGTCAAAGATTCTTGGAAGAAAATAACTTATATGAAGTATTGCATTCTGGTTTTAGAAAATATCATTCTACATTAAATGTCTTAAATGATGTGTTTCTGACTGCTGACACTGGTTACCCCTTAGTTCTTGTTCCTTTAGATCTTAGTTCTGCTTTCAACACAATGAACCCTAACATTCGTATTGCGCAATTACAGAAGTGTGTTGGTATGAGAATAAAGACAGAAGCTTCTCAATAAAGTTTGGAGAACGCTCCTCAAGCTCAGCTCTGCTGGTGCGAGGTGTCCCGCAAGGATCAATCCTTGCCCCAATTCTGTTTTGTTATTTTCGTCATGCCTTTGCTCTCTTCTTTTTATATTGCTTTGCAGTTTTATTGACTTTTGGGACAAAGTGTGTCCTTCAGAGCCATAAGTGCTGATGGATGGACTGTACCGGCATTTGAGTGAAGAAAATTCTCTTTGCTTGTGTTTCAATACAGTGAAATATGCGTTTTCCTCTCCATGCATTGCCAACAGGTAGTTTTCAATTAGTTGTCCATGTTCCAAATGAAAATGTAGGTTCACAAAGACATTGTAAGTATGCATGAGAGTGATGAACTAGTTAGTTGTGTAGTCAACATAAATCAGCAAAGATCACCCACAGATGATGCATATGTCAAACATGCTTTCTCTCTCCTACATGTCTATTCAACCACATGATACAACTCCCCCTAGTGGGCATTTCCCAATCAAAACGTGTTTGAGTTAACACTTCTCTTTACTAGGTTAAGCTATTGCACAACATGCAAGCTTCAAAGTCTGTCTCTTTGAATGACAAAGTTCTGTGTAAATGTTAGTGACAGCAGAATATCCACTGTGAGCAGTGATCAATGAATCTTCAATGATTCTCTTGTCAAATTTATGCACTGCATACAATGCTTTTCTTACTTAGATTTTTTTTGTCTTGTTTCCAGCCAAAATATCTAAAAATTCTTAAATCAAGAAGGATTTTCTAGGCAAGTAAAAATTGTCTTGTTTTCAGCAAAAACAAGTCAAAATTAAGTGAGTTTTGCTTGAAACAAGCAAAATAATCTGCCAATGGGGTAAGCAAAATAATCTTATTTCAAACTTGTTTCAAGCAAAAACTCACTTAATTTTGACTTGTTTTTGCTGAAAACAAGACAATAATTTTTACTTGTCTAGAAAATCCTACTTGGTTTAAGAATTTTTAGATATTTTGGCTGGAAACATGACAAAAAAATCTAAGTAAGAAAAGCATTTTAATGCAGTGTGTTTATCTGTAGTTTATGATTTTTTAATAAAAAAGGGAGAGGCAAAAGTGAGGAAAATTCCACTCTTTTCTTTATTACCAGACACTGCAACATCAGAGAGTGTATATAACCTGCAGACATCAACATGTCAATCACATGGTAAAAAATTACAATTTGCATGAAAACATATTTAATAAGCTGCCATTTTTTTTTAGATTTTTAGATTTGTTTTTTTAAGATATAGTGAAATACATCAGCTCTCTCAAATCTCTGCTTGAAGGTTGTGATCCCCACCCCCCGACATGAATAATACACTAAAATCTAGGACAAATGACTAAATAGCAAAGAAAATATACAAGGTTAAAAAAGTCGATTTCCCCGAGCCATGTATAACCACTAAAACCTTAAAAACAAGTGTGAGGAAGGAGACTGAAGAGCATGTGGAAACACTTGAAGAAAACACTCCAAACTCTAGAGGCAGGTATGATTTTTCTAGACCAAATAAGTTATCAATAACAATAAACGGCATTTAAAAATACCTTTAGTGTGGCGTTCTCGTAGAAACAATCGCTGCAAATCTACAAGGTTCTCAGCATTTAGCTTCATTTTGTGCTAAAAAAAATCTGTGCTGATACGTATAAAACCATTGATAAAAATATTTCTCTGTTAACAATATGCCTTGGAGGTTGGACAATGACACAACACTAGGAGTGATGTGGAGCTGCGAAGACAGGGTTGATGGGAGGCAATAGTGCTACTCGGACTTCGCTTCTCTCGTTTCTTTTTGAGTCTTTGTGACCTGAGGATGGGTTGAGAGAAAGAAGTCATCAAGAATAACTCATGTTAAAAGATATGCAGAATATCTTATCCATGCTGTAACCAATGATTGTATTCCACACAGTCAACACAAAATGAAAGTAAGATGTGCAGTGACATTATAACACACCGCGTTGGTCTTGGCCTCTCTGTTTTCAGAGTGGTTCTCCTCGTTGGCTGCAGACTCTGAGCTCTCCTTGGCCTTCACCTTGGTCTTTTTATCCTCCTTTTTGACATTGGCTGCTTTGTCTTTCTACAGAGGAAGTGAATCATTGGCAGCATTGCATTAGAATATTTGCATGTGTGTAAACTCACAATAACAGTACTTTGAATGCTATACCACAGAAACTGTTTATTTATTGTATATTGTGTATGCTTATATATGCCTATTGTGAATTTGCCTGTGAATATGCTGCAAATTCACTTTGCCTTCGGGGATTAATTAACAAACTAGCATTGCTCTAATATTAAAGTTTTATTGCTGGTTTGTTAGGTATCTGTTACTATTTACCTTAGCTGTTTTTTTTGGTTTGGGTTCAGCATTCACAGAAGATGGTCTCTATGAAGGAAAAATATAGCTGAGAAGTACAACATACTTGATATATATTGAGACATTGTTCCACTGATATCCCAGGTGAAAAAAAGTGCACTTCCATAATGTACTTAAAGTGCTCTATATTCACACACTAATTTTGTACTTAATATACTAAAAATGATCCTTTAGTACTTCTTAAGAACATCTAAGTGCACTCAACTGTGCACATTTTAGTTCATATTCATGGAGTCCCAAAATGGCACACTTGAGTATACTTAGATGATCTTAAGTTTATCTTAAGAAGTACTAAAGAATCATTTTTAGTATATTAAGTAAAAAATTAGTGCATGAAAATAGAGCACTTTAAAATACATTATGGAAGTGCATTTTTTTTTTTCACCTGGTATAATAAGACAAAGATAGAAGTGACAAGATGGGAATCGGAAATAAAATGTATAACCTTTATACATTTTTAATTGTTTAGTTTTTCATAAGTTTAATTTGTTAAACGTGAACTAAAATACTAATTTCTAGTATTGAGTGTATTTACTATATTTCCAGTATTTACTGTATTTTCTACAGTAAGTTTTTTTTTTAAATTAAGATTAATATTTAGATTAAGGATTTGTACATTTATAGTAGATTTGGTGGGGAATTTCAGATATACATAATTCCTGTAACTAGTCTATTTAGCAACCTTTTTTTAAACACAAAGAGATAGAAACATCTGAAAATGGCAACATACGTACTGTTGATAACCGTGCAGATCTCCTTTGAGGCTGTAAAGAGGACACATATGAGTAAAAATATGCACACAACTATAAATAAAGAGGAAATATTTCAATAAAGTTACAAAGTATTTAACAGTTTAAATATTATAATATTTTACCTCATCCTTTGCATCCCCATCTGCTTTCTGTGAATAAATAAATGGGTCAAAGACGTAAAGATGAGATGTCCGCATCAAAAGAAATTTACAAAAATGATTTTATGTCCATAGAAAGCACATTAAATGTAAGTAAAGTGTCTACTTTTAAGGTTTTAAATATGTTTTTGGAGAATAAAATGTCAAAATTTGGTTGAAATAGTTACATTGTCATTCAGTGTAACACAATATTTATGT
>JAFVLL020038102.1:0-37207 GCA_021397915.2 Tor tambroides
ATGGAAAATTAGCAAATGGAGCAAAATTCTGGCTTTAAACTTGAAAGAAATAAAGATTTGACATTTATCGTGATAAATATCGATATCGACTGATACGAAAAAAAATTATCATGATAATTTTTTTGGCCATATCGCCCAGCCCTACTCTAACAACAAGTATTAGGCACAGTTTTTTTAAATCAGACATCAGCTTTGCATTTGCAATGCACATTGTGAGCGAACCACCGTAGATGAGCAAAATTAGCCATCACTGTTTTTAAAACTGGTGGCGGCTGTTAATTTCATACTCCGCCTGTGAATGATTTTGCACATTCTGGTTTGTTGGCATCTCTTTGGAGGTCTGGGTTTTAGAGTGAGGTTCTTGTGCTTAAAGTTAGAATAATGGTGGAAGTTAGGAAAACATCTTAAGTAGCTTACAGAACCTTTTTAATCATATGTGCAGAGTAACTCTTTCACTGTACTGACTTTGTCCCCCTTAATAAGAAACCTATTAAAGTATTTACATCCGCCTGAGTCCAAGTTTTCTAGGTC
The DNA here is from genome assembly GCA_021397915.2 of Tor tambroides. Taxonomy (NCBI): domain Eukaryota; kingdom Metazoa; phylum Chordata; class Actinopteri; order Cypriniformes; family Cyprinidae; genus Tor; species Tor tambroides. The sequence continues at coordinate 532 of JAFVLL020038102.1, forward strand.
ATGACTAGAGGAGTAATGTTATGGCTGTTGAATTCAGCTCGTCGTTCTGGTTCTTGTCCAATAGCGCTCTTACATTGACCGTCAGACTAGTCTACATGGCATCATGGTATCTTAGATAGTGTATTGTTCATCATGGGTTTAGCATATGGAATTACAGAATCCTGAAATAGAAGCCCATCTATTGGCTTCCTGTACAGTCCTGCCTACACAACAATTCTAGATGAAGCCAGTCCTATGGAGAACATTGATATCTTGTTTGGGTGGTAATATCTTTCTTTTTCTCTTTTCTCACAGCCTCCTAAGAACACTAATGGTCCCAGCAGCCAGCCGCGGGTACTCAGCCCATCAGTGAAGAGCAGCTCCTCTTCTTCCTCTTCATCATCCTCGTACATATCCGTGTCAGAGAAGCGGGCGCAGAAGCGACAGCAGCAGCAACAGCAGATGGAGCCGTCCCTTTCGGACGATAAACAACAGAAGGCCAATCGAATAATCTCGGAGGCCATCGCCAAAGCACGAGAGAGGGGAGAGAAAAATATTCCACGCGTCATGAGTCCCGAAAGCTTCCCGTCTTCTTCGTCGCAGCACCGCAGTCACAAGGCTGGTTCTTCCAAGTCCAGAGGCAAGAATAAGAGCTCCAAGAAGGCCCGGATTGTGACGTCATCCAAGTCCAAACAAAAGGCTCAAATTGGGTAAGATCGCTGTAACAGTCTTCCCAAGCTGAAGAATGAGTGAAATGTTGTCTGTTTGGTGTTTTGGTCACGGAGTGAGAGAAAAAGTGTTGATGACTTCTATTCATCCAAGAACATTTCTGTGACTTCACCTGCATGTTAGTTAGTCATGCAGCTAGTCACTGCAAGTTAAAGAGGTCTTTCTGCTTACAGATGTGGTCTTAATGTGTGTTTATGTATTAAATCTGATGAGAGTTGAGTTCTCATAGATCATCAGGAGCACTGATTGTCATGTTAAACTGCTTCTAAAGCTAACAACTTTCAATTAAGCAATAAGGTAGGAGAGGCTGTGCAATATTGTGAATATAGTCAAGAGCAAAGGCCATTGTTAGACATGAAATTTCTCATTTTTAAGAGCATTTGTGAACATTCAACTAAAGCAGAGCATAAATGCCTCAACTTTTAACTAGAGCCAAAGAGCCAAAAAGTATAGAGAATATATTTCAGTGCAAAAATTGTATGTCAGCCATTTCTTTTTCCTTAATGCACATTGCGACTATAAGGCAAAATCACCCCAGGCTAGCGCATGAACTTGTAAGCAAATGTTGAGAGTTTATGTGCATATCAAGCGTTTCCTGTCAGGTTTTCGTCAGTACAACTTTTGCCGGCAATAGTCTCTGACAAGTAAAAAATAACAATGTTTATATATATATATGTGTATATATATATATATATATATATATATATATGTATGTGTGTGTATATATATATATATATATATATATATATATATATATAATATACGAAATTGTAGCACTGCAAAAATGGCAAGCACAGCAAAATGCTCTGTAAAACTGTAACTCCGTTCAGGAAGTATTTTAGTCTAACAAAGGTGTCAGCGTTTTTTTTTAGATATTTACAGATACATTTTCATTCAGTCACATTCGGATGATTCTGTCCTCAGCTGTTAGGAAGTCTTTGGATCTGGAAGTGTGCTCAGAGCATACAGGAAGTGTTCTCTTTTTAGCCAGTTACAGAACTTTCTAGCAAACTTTTTTGAACTAAGGACCCCTTTTAATAACCCTGAACTGTTTGCGGTTATGAGAAACACTGCCCTAGCAGTTCTCTCTAGAAATGCTGGAAATTTGAGTACTGAAGGGTAATATGGGGAAATTTTAAAGTCATATTTTTGATGACTAGCATGAATAAACTGAGAGGGATGGAGTCTGACTCAGAACCAGTTTCTAATATTTTAATGTCAAATTCCCTCAATATGATGCAAAGGACCCCCTTTCTAAAATATAAAGGATATACTTGGATATCTGAGAAAAGGTGCGAGAGAGAAGTTGTTTTTGTCATGTTTTAACAATTTTTTAAAAAAAAACATTTTTCATTATCTGAAAACTATTAATTCAAAATAATCATTTTCACAATAAAATATTGGCCAAAAACTTTTTTTTTTTTTTTTTTTTTTTTTACTGACAATCAGAAACGGACCACCTGGTACCCCCTAAGGCCTTTTGGGTGTCCCTGGACCCCAGTTTGAAAATTCCTGTTCTAAAAGTTGAATTAAAAATTAGCAACCTTTTTTGTAACCCACAAACATGGCAAAGAAACAAACATACACTAAACATACAGTAAACTGGTGTTTTCCTATTTTTGTAGGCAATGATTCCTTAACCAAATGTAACATGTACCTCACATGTAACAGCAGTGCTCACACAGAGACCTTGTTCTGGTGAATGTGAATAGATCATAAATCTGAACCAAACATGCAGAGCTTTATGACATCAGGATGTCATCTGATCTGCATTAATACAGGACTGAATGGAAGAACGTGACACGAGATTTCTAGGTCATGTGCATTATGTGAAGGCCTCTGCAAACTTTGTGCCACCAAATATCGTCTCCATCTCTACGATTCAGTCTAGATGCTGCTTTGTTCTTAGAAAGGCTCCTTGCTCTCTTATGGTCCATTGGTGAGATTACAAAGCTAGCATGAAAATGTTTAACATTCCCGCTGTGCTTGTAAAAGCAGTGTGTTGAATTTCTTCTGTGACTTGTTCATCGTGCTTAATGGATTAGCAGTCTGACTGACCCAAATACTTCAGCAGTAAAGGCAAGACAAACAGGACGTGTATGTTCAGACTCACTGGGTGAATCCTATTCTTGTTTAACACAGTTTATTGTCTCATGTTGTATAGATTGCAGTATTTACCACATCTGACTGAAGGAAGCAGACATTCATGGCTTTTAAATGCTGGTTTGCAGATACTCCAGAATGAGAGGGACATGTTTGCATATTGACGTGGTAATAGACTAAGTGGTCTCCTTCTCCCTGTAAAGTACTCAAAGTTACCTGTCTGGTTTGTCAAGCTTTTATTGAGCGCATTTTGCTGTGTAAGTGTTGTGAACAGGATCTTGTCACCTAGCATTACTCTGCTGACACTCTAATGTACGTTGCTTCCACTCTGCTATAAGAGGCTGGTATTTATTAACGGTTGAGTGTTATGTTGTAGTGGTGTCATGACCAAACGCAAAGTCCACAGTTAAATGAATCCCAGTGATGTTCAGCAGTGTCAGGAATAACAAGTGTAAGTGTTGATGATCACTTATTTGACTATCAGGAAGACGTATAGACCCTATCCCAAATGCTGGATGATTGGCTGCATAAGCCAAACTTTATTTCAAGGTCCAGGTTGTTGCTATTAACAAACCATTAACTATAGGGTTGGGTTGGTTACTTTTAAGGGTACCGACCGAATTGCGTCGTTACTACCGAGTACCGATTCACATTAAATCAATCGGTGCAAAATTTCTGTACCTGAGAACGCATCTGGGCGCGTCCGTTACAGAGAGAGAGAGCGAGAGACCCTGTGATGTGATGCCACTGCTGCAACTCGTTCTAACACAACACACAGGGCAAATCGAAGTGTTCTGAAGTGTGGTTACATTTCTATGGCCACATGGTTTCCGCGAAAACGCGGACGGGATCGCAGAGTCCATTCATAAAAACGGAATTTACTCTATAGCTTGGAATGCCACAGAATTCGTAAATTTTTGGATGAATAAATCAAAAGTAGGTCTGTCACTTATTTTGAATCATGATATGGACTAGTGTCTGTGAAATAGTAAAACGCAAAATGACAGTTTAAATATGAATCCTGCATGTTCAGCTTGCCTCTGTATGTATGAATGGTGGTTTTGTTTACTACACAAATACTGAAGCACGCGTGCCGCACACGGTGATTTTTCGGCCTCTGCGTCTCATTTGACGACATGAACACATGAACTTAATCTCCAGAGCTGCTGTGAGAGTCACTTCATGAGAATTTACAGTTTCATTTGAGAAAACGAGCATCATGTCATACGGTATACACACAGAAACTTCACGGCAACCTGTCAAAATAAAAGTACGGTTTAACATGTAACGGAAATATATTGTATTACTTTTGTACAGTATAATGTACGTCTTTATATATTCCATTTTCTGTCAAATTTAAACAAAACAATTAAATGATAAAAATAAATAATTACAACCAGATTAACCACTTAATTGTAAAAAAAAGAAAAAAAGAAGCAATTATTAAAAGTTTTTTAAAGGAATATTCACACAATTTTTCTTCCATGTATTAATTTTAACAGTAAACCTCTGTTTGTTTGCCAAAAAAGAAAAGGGTTTCATTTTCATTTGATTAAAAATAAATAAATGTTTAATGCCTTCATTTGATAATCAGAAAGATTAAAACACAAGAATTTTTGGAAAAAAAAAAAAAGAAAAGAAAGAAAAAGATTGTAGGGCCCTATTGTTCAAAATGTTGAAATTGAGAGTTTTGGATTTATTTTTTCACTGAAATAAATGTTTTTGTTATTACACAGAGAGTAAAGTACCGAAAAAGGTACTGTTGGGTACCGGCACCGAATTTCAGGTACCGATACCGGTACCGTACCGGTTAAAATGCGAACGGTACCCAACCCTAATTAACTATGACTTTTGCCTCAATAAACTCCTAATTTGCTGCTTATTAATAGTTAGTAAGGTAGTTGTTAAGTTTAGGTAGAATCTGGTCATGCAGAATACGTGCTTTATAAGCACTAATAAACAGCAAATATGTTAATAATAGGCATACTAATAAGCAACTAGTTAATAGTTGAATTGGTATATTAAAGTGTTACCGCAAGGTCATAGCTTGCAAAATTATTCATATTATTTTGGATGCACAATGCTTCTGTGCTGTAAGACCGAACATCGCTTTTTAAATAAAAATAAGTACTTTTGCAAGCTACAGCACTGTATAGGAATATATTCTGTCCTTTTTTCTTCTTCTTCTTCTTTTTTGTTTTTACATTTTTATAGAAAATTATTCTAAATCTCTTTAAATAAAGATAAAAGTTCAGTGTGACAGCATCCACCTTCAATGATGGCGAAACCTCATCAAGAAAAAAATATTAAATAAAAATATGTATTTTCTGGAAAATTGGATTAAGGAAAAAGATGTTTACCAATTATAAATATCATACATCAGTGCTAAATTTTATACAATAAATATTAAAATTAATAATAAAGATTTTTTTCATTTATTTATTTCTGCTAAAATCAGTGCTATGCTTCTGGTATAGTATTCTCCCATAGCAAACTGTGGTGATATTTCTAATAACTGTCAATCACAACAACAATATATATTAATGTAATATTTATTATTAGTATATTAAATTAAAACATAACATGTTAATAATGAGTTCCAGAAGCACTAATTAAAAGTAGATTGTATCACTATTGCTTTGTCCTGTTGTGGGACACTTCCTCAAGATTAGTTTTGTGCTTAATTTTATTACAATTTCCATACACTGCTCTGCACTGGGATCAAAATTAAATCCTTGCTTGAATATCTTCTTCTCTGCCGTATTTTTTCTATTTATCCACCACATAGCTCCTGTCTGCTCTCACTGGTGAAGATGATACAGTGTGTTGCATGGATTGTGGTGTGGTAGACTGATGCGGAGATCACATCAGTTCAGATGTCACAAAAGGCTACACTGAGAATGGGGGCACCTCCAAAAAAAGCCCTTCTGAATCATAAAATGACAATGGGACACCCTACGGTCTCTTGCACTTCTCACTTCTGGACCACAAGTCCACATCAAGTGTGTAATTTGGGACATGGCCACTGAAAATTGGCTCATCCGCAGTGAGCTGTTTGCTTAACTGCCGCCTCACAAATCTCAAATATCACTCAAGTCACGTGTAATGTGAAAAGGTTGTAGACAAGGTAGCAAAAATACAAAAATGTGAGTATGTGATGCACTCAAGAAGTCTGTTGGTAGACTCTCTTTTTGATAATCTGTGAACAGTTGCAACAAACCCCCTTAAGTCAGGAAATAACCTTACCTGTTACTACTATGGGTTTTCTTAACTGAAGAGATTTGTGGTAACTGGGCACTGGATATTGATTTTCAAATCACTGTGGAGACACGGAGGCAGAGGTGTGCCTTAGATCTTGCTTTCATAAATAGCAGGCTTGGTGTCTTTGAGCCTGCAGTGGAGAGCAAAGCCAGAAACCTACTGACCCGCTTTGCACCAAACTGCACACTACAGCCAACAGCTGCCTTTAAAGCAGACCATGTGATCTCAGAGATAGAGAGAGAGAGAGAGAGAGAGACTACAGTCAGTCACACACACCCATATTTATAACAGTACAGTCTGCCAGGCACATTATGGCTGTGTTGATACAGTCATGTATCAGATTTCCCCCCTCATGCTATTGCATCAGTACTTCTATTGATATATTTTTTTTAATGTTTTCAGTGTGTCTGTTCATTCGATTACAGAAGAATCAGGTTGTTAAAAGTGCAAACTTGCTTTTCTTAGTGCGGTCAGAGATGCTGTGCTGGGCAAAAGTGAAGCAAACCATGTAAGACGAAATGAAACTGACACCACAAATTCACTCTCTCCTTCTCTCACACGTTTAGCACTGTTTTAATTCAATTATGATAGGTGTATGATAAGTGTTGTGTCGTGAGACGCTGAGCATGTGATGGAGATGAATGGATACTGGATGTTTATATAGACCAGGGGTCACCAACCTTTTTGTGAGTGAGGGCTCCCTGAAGGGATAAAATGGTCTCAAGGGCTACTTGTTTGATGTACTCCAAATAAATAAATAAATAAAATGATAAATATCATTTTATTTATCATTGTCACATATACATACATACATACACACATGACATTAATGTTTTCTCACAAGTATTTTCAATGTTTTTATCAATCCAGAAAAATTTATAAAAATAAGATATCACAATATTTTTTTTTCCATGTCATACAATATTGGTATTTATCATTATATTAATTTACCATTAATGGGGAAGGAAATGCTTTCCACATGTTTGTTAGACCTTGAGAATGAAGGTAAACATAACTTTGTTCACAATTAAATTCCACAGAGGACCTACCTTTTAATTTAGGGCCCCAATAAATACATTTCATTTTTCCCTAAATTATGTGTTTTCCTTTTGATTTTTAATGGATTCTGTGTTTTATGATTCAGTACAAAAAAATTTAGCATTTTCATTTTATCAGATAAGATACTGCACAATGGAACTGTAAACATTAATAATAATAAAAAAATAACTTGGTTATATGATATTCCTTAAAATTATATTATTAATATTATTATTATTACTATGAGAATTGCATTTTAGTATACAGTATTAATATTATCGGTCAAAACATATTACAAAAGTCAAATATATAATCTATATACAAAAGTTAAACCAGGCTTTTATTTTGGCGGTTTGTCGTGAAGGTCTTTCAGTTTTGGTTTTAGTTTCAGCGTGTATTTGACGGTAGTTTTTCTCAGATGAAACTGCATAAAGCTGGTGAAATGACTCTCAGAGCAGCTCTGGAGATGAAGTACATGTGTTCATGTCCTCATATATTGAGACACAGATGCTGAAAACACCGCGAGTCACGTGTGTTTGATTTTGTGTATCTCCACCTGTTTTTATACAGTCTATGATCTCCACGCATTCACACAGAGACACACAGAACATGCAGACCTATTAGCGACATGCACTGACTGCCTGCTGAAGCATTAATTTCTGTTGTGTGATAGGATGTTAGATTAATCCATATTGAGTAAAAATGTCCAGAGCTTATCATTATTAACATAATTTTTTATCATAATCTCGATATGATATCGTTTATCGTCCGACGCTAATTCAGGCTATTTATAGAACGTGCTTGGCGGGCGACTCAGCGACTCCATGCGGGCACCACGTGAATAAAAAAGAGATGAAAAGGATTTTTTAAATAAACATATGGTAGGTTTTTCATTTAAACTTATTGTATGTGTATGTTTGTGCAACCATGATGTGTTTGTAAGAGCTTTTAGGGAAAGACTGAGAAAGACTGTGTGCGTATATGTAGCCTAGGTTACAACCCTGAAATATTAATGCAGCTTTTTGCTTCTGCCACCGAAGACCCTCCACTCTCATCCATCGAGCATGTGTGCATGCATTTAAATGTGTTTGGTTCTGATTCATATAGCCTTTAAATACTGATGCATCATAATATAAATAAGCGAAACACACACTCTAAAATCTTCATGTTCTTTATGACTTACCAAACCACCCAGTTGTCAAATATACAGTGGCAACTACAGTCAATAAGAAAAATTATTATATTTACTTTTTGTCATATGTTGTGGTGTTTTTGTTTGTTGCTGAGTTGACTTTGAGTTGTTATAAAGATATTTTCAGAGCACTTAAGTTTGTTATGTGACAAAGTACAACAATTAAAATGACAGGTGATTTAAATTCCTTTAAGTTCCTTTAAGAGTCACTAACTAAATGTTGACCAGCTGGGATTTGTGATGTTGGTTTTGTTAAAGCATTTTTGATACATTGATCATTTCATGTTATTACATCTCCAATCAAATTGTACAAATGATTAAATCTGTTACTGTATTCCTGTTAGCAGGAAGTGCAAATTTAAGCTTTAAACTCTTTTTTTTTTTTTTTTACCCCTTATTCTTTTTTTTTTCTCTCTCTCTCTCTCTTCAAAACAGAGTGAATAAAATGTTGGCCATATTGGCCTGTTGACTGGTGCCTTTTTCAGCAATTCTAACACAATGCATGGTGTAAATCTAAGAATGCTAAGAATGCAGTGTAAGACTGTCAGTCTGACTCCCGCTGCTGTTTGTGAATCTACACAAATGGTCTGCTGAAGAAAAGATCAATTACTGTGGCATATCTTTTTGCCTTTGCATTCAGAGCTTTATCTTTTTTTATATATATATATATATATATATATATATTTGTTTAAGGCCCTATGAAATGCGTTTTTTTGTTTTTTTTCCAAATTCTGTTTTTTTTCCATTTTAATTTTTCTGGATTCCGTTTTTTTTCTGTTTAATTTTTTTATACTCTGTTTTAATGGAGTAATTTAATAAAATTAAATTGTATTAATCAAAAAGCATGTCTAATTAATTGAAATCATGAAACTTACAATATTAAACAGCAATTCATTAAAAGTTTAACACAAATAAAATTTTAAGGCCCTATGAAATATGTTTTATTTTTACCAAATTGTGTTTTGCATGAATTTTCTGGATTCCATTTTAATGGTTTAATTAAATATTAATTATCAAAAGCATAATTAATTTATTTTATTAGAAAATATTATTTTATTTATTTTCCAGAAATACTGTTGCGTATTTACATTTTTCTGCTAAATAAATTCTGGCAAATAATTTAAAAAATAAGTTTTAATAATAATTTTATTAGTAGTAGTAGTGCTAGGGCTGTGCAATTTAATGCATGCTCTGCAGTTCTGTGCGCATCTAAGCCAGTGAAATGAACTCGTGTGATTAGCGCTAAATTCTCCATCACCTGTTTTTAAATGGAGCGGCAGTTAATACACAGAGCCAGAGCTCACTGACAGCCACTGGCGATATCGCGTTCATAATCGAATGCGATCCATCTGTGATACTGAATGCAATATTGCCTAGCTTGTCAGTGAACTACGGCTCTGTGTATTAACTGCCGCTCCATTTGAAAACAGGTGATGGAGATTTAGCGCCAATCACGGAGCCGGCTTTACTGACGAGATGCGCATGAGAATCGCATGCGATTAATTGCACAGCCCTAAGTAGTGCTATTATTACATTAGGTACTATTTCTATCACGGTTTCTTCAAGTTAAACCAAACTTTTATTTTGACAGATTGCTGTAAAGACCTTTAGGTTTCTCTTTGTATATGATATGACAATAGTTTTAGTCAAAATAAATGGTAAAATGCTCATGAAGTGATTCTCAGAGCAGTTCTAGAGACTATGTTTATGTGTTCATATATTGAGGCGGCAAGGGCTGATTCGCGTTATACAGTAAATTCCATTTTTATGACTGGATTCCGCATTTCCGTCCACATTTTCTGCGTCACGGAAATCATAGGGCTCTGCTTGTTACTCTAGAGCTCTGTTCTTGATACACCAACATAAAAATGTGAGGGACAAAATCAATATTATCTCGTGCCTATTGTATGATCCATCATACAAGATGAAAACGGCTAAAAAAAGTGCTTTGTCTTATAGAAAATCTACCTGTCTTTCTTTTTTCTTTCTTTTTTTCCCCTCTGTTATCTTATTTATTTTATAAAATGGCAGAAGGTTTGTGGTTGATTCTGGACCCTGTGTGTGTGTGTGTGTGTGTGTGTGTGTGTGTGTGTGTGTGTGTGTATTGTTGGGTTCCTTGACAGAGGAGAGCAAAAGAAAGATGTTTAGGGTGTTAAACTGGCTTACCTCACTTGCTTTCACAGGTTAGCTCAGTCCAGCTCTGTCCACACACACACACACACACACAGACAGTGCAGTAAAGACCAGCTCTCAGTCTCATTTCACAGCTGCTGAGTGGAGCTTGTGTGTCACTCACAGGATACAACATTACTGCTTCCACCCACGTAACCAGCTTCACTCTGATCAGGTCGCTAGGCAACCAGAAAGTCACGTTGTCCCGGAGACTAGTGAAGTGTAACATCATCCAGAAAGGAGGACCCAGAACGAGAGCGAGAGTGAAAGAGCAAGTGATGCACAAAGCTGATGTCCTGACTGTCATTTCCTGTTCATGTGTGCCCAGCTCTGTGTAGAGATTGCAAAAGTGTGACTGTTTTTAGTGTCCAGCATGAAAGATGGAATTCTGTGAAATCATTTGACTGTTTAATGTTTGCACTGAACATTTTCATGTGTGCTGAATGTTTGGCTTCATTACATGACATTTACAATGGAGTTAACAGAAACCAGTGTTTAGTATTATTTATATGCTACTATTAATGTATTTCTTAATATTTAAATTAGCTTTTATTTTTATATTTTCAGGGGGGTTTATAGTTGTTTTTTTTAATAGTTAAAAAAATTTTATAAATAATATGCTTTTTTTATTAAAAATGATTTATAATATATTTCTACATAACTTTTATTTTTATTTTATTTCAGTTTTGGTAATTTTACTACTTTAACTTATTTCAGTTAGTTGCCAAAACAACTTTTCTATTTTTTTAAGGTTTTTTTTAATCTAATTTTTGTATTTTATTTTATTTCAGCTTTATTTCAATCACTCAAAATGTGTTTTTTTTTTTTTTAAATAATTTTAGTTTTAGATTTATTTAACAATAACAACACTGAGAGATATGAAAGTGTGTGTGTTTATGGCGCCAGTTGTGCGTTGTGTGTTTTATTTGTGACCAAATGAAAAAGTGGCTTTACAGTTTTGTAGCCTCTTAGAAACATACTGTAGATTACCTCAGGTTTCAAAATAAATGCAGAGGCCTTGCTATCCAGAATCATATGATTGCAAATGGGAATATAGCTTCCTTGTGGAAGGCGTCCTTTGTGAAGGAATATCATATCATGTAAAATATTAATTAAGTGCTAGTTAATGACTAGTAAATCTTTTTGCCAGGATTGATGCAGTCAACAAAGTGGCCATTTTGTGTGTTTCCATAAAATGTTTGGAATAATACTGGTTTCTTCTGATTGAATTCCAGTGGGTATTGGTGTTAAAATAAGTCTCTCTGTATGTTCTCCTCTTTTACAGGAAAATCGTTATAAAGCTTGGAAAGAAGAAGCGAAAGAAGACAGATTCCTCTGAAGAGCTGTCTGATGATGACAGACCAACTCGACGATCCTCTAAAGATGATGATTCGGTGAGCTTTGAGGTTTTTTTTTTTAATCTATTCTTGATATGCCTGGATGACACTTTCATACTGTCTTAAATAATCATCTAGCAAGAAAAGTATTTCTAAGTGGTCATTTCTGAAGCAGGTGGCATGAAATGTGTGTATTGCTGGCTGTTCTTTAAACTGCGTAATGCAGTGGTGCTTCCTGCAGCATGTGTATGTTCAGTACAAGAGCGAGAGAGGCTGAGATGACTGCCATACCCTCAAATGAATTCCATCTCTTTCTTCTGAAATGACTAACCTCTCATTCCCCCATCCATGATATACCCCCCTCCACCCTTCCAGATATAATTATCCTCTTTAAATACCCCTGTGTTAATTAAAGCACTGAGCTTTTGATGACTCAGTTAGGCTGTCGGAGTTAAAGCCACAGCCATGTGCATTTTGGGAAACACTGGGGTCTCGTGGCAGGGTGGGTGGGTCTTTATTTGGTCATCCTGAGATATTCTCATCCTCTCCATTTACTTTAACTCATACACATTTAGGTCATGTTATATTTGGGAGGACAGACTCTCCCTCTCTCTCTCTCTCTCTCTCTCTCTCTCTCTCCCTCTCTCCCTCTCTCTCTCCCTCCCTCTCTCCCTCTCTCTCTCTCTCCCTCCCTCCATCCCTCCCTCTCTCTCTCTCTCTCTCTCTCTCTCTCTCTCTCTCTCTCTCTCTCTGCTGTACTAATTTATTAAAGGCCCCCTGATGGGCATCTCTGATTTGCTGATTTACATGGCTCAAGAAGCCCCCTGGGATAAATTTATCCCAACTGTAATATGATTTTTGCTAAATATTTAAAATTCAGTTGATACTTTTGTTATTTATTTGAAAATGCTGTCATTAATGTAAAATTCTACATAAATCTATTCATCTGTTTACATTTCGGAATGTATATGTGACCCTGGACCACAAAACCAGTCTTAAGTATCATGGATATATTTGTAGCAGTAGCCAAAAATACATTGTATGGGTCAAAATTATCGATTTTTCTTTTATGCCAAAAATCATTAGGATATTAAGTAAAGATCATGTTCAATGAAGATATTTTGTAAAATTCCTACCATAAATATATCAAAACTTAATTTTTGATTAGTAATATGCATTGCTAAGAACTTAATTTGGACAACTTTAAAGGCGATTTTCTCAGTATTTAGTTTTTTTTGCACTCTCAGATTCCAGATTTTCAAATAGCTGTTCAAAATTCAGCTTTGCCATCACAGAAATAAATTACATAAAAAATTGTAATAGTTGTTTAAATTGTAGTAATATTTCACAATATATCTGTGTCTGTTTGATCAAATAAATGCAGCCTTGAAGAGCATAAAAGACTGTGAAAAATTCAAACATACACTCGAAACCACACTCATTTTTGTTTGTTTGTGTGTGTCTGCAGAAGCGACGTTCGAACCGGAAGGTCAAGAGGAAGAAGTATGAGGATGATGGCGAGGCTCGATTGTCTGATGAAGAAATGAAGGTCATCGTCAAAGCCAAGAAGAGCAACTCCAGCACTCACAAACAGCCTGCGATGCAACTGTTTGTGGTGAGAACATAAAATCTCACTGCAGCACACAGAATTGTTTCTTATGATGTATCCCAGCATGCTCAAGCAGTTCTCTGATCTTGAATATAATATGCTATGTTTAGAATGAGTAAAGCCAATGCATTGTTTTATGTGTGTGTGTTTAAGTGTATGTTGTGGTATGAAGAGTCTCTGATCTGGTTTATTTTGGTTTACAGGAGAACCCGACTGAGGAAGATGCTGCTGTTGTTGATAAAATCATGGCATCTCGTGTGGTGAAAAAAGAGGTAAGAGTTTCACAATCTCTGTGTTTTATTAAGTCTGTTTTTCTTATTCATCTTTAGATCTCATTCAGTTTTATTCTGGAAATTATAGCCCTGTTTGCACCTGGTATTACACATGACACACACACTTCCTGTGATCAGTAGTGATCAGATTTTGTCAGGGGAGGGTCTCTAATTTTATGACTGTGTGCACTGCATGTTGATAAAGATAAAGCACAGGAAATGGGGGAAAAACAAGACATTTTAGTGCGTAGTTGTTCATCTTGCCTCAAATGTGACATTTCAAGCAGAATGCTCATAGTATTAATCTGTGTTAAACTTTGATATGTTGGCTAATCTGTTTATTAATTTAGCAAATGCTTCTATCGCAAGCGAGTTATCTGTGTAAATACGATTTATCAGCCATGAATAAGGGACTTAAATGAACATTTATTGGGAAAAATGAACTATCTATCTGTTAATTATATTACTTATATTATTTTTTCTACATTTAGAAATGGAAAAAACTATTATTGAATATTTATTATTTATTTTAATAATATTGTATATTATATTTAATATATGTATAATATTATATTATTTTTATTCTTCATTCAACAGGTTTCTCCTGGGGTGATGGTAGAAACTGAAGAGTATTATGTCAAGTACAAAAACTAGTAAGTCAATTAGGCACTGCTTTTGTCAGCTTTAACAATTTTCTCTGTTAGCTTTCAAGCTGTAAAAAATTATGTTTTTCATATTGCTAATAACCAGGAGCAGCTCAGAGAGCAATGTAGTCATGTGTTGATGAGCATGCATAATTTAGCGTGTGTGTAAGGAGCATTCAGTAATTATGTAAATGTGTGTGTTGTAGCTCGTATCTTCACTGTGAGTGGGCGACAGAGCAGCAGTTAGAGAAAGACAAGAGGATCCAGCAGAAAATCAAGCGCTTCAAGCTCAAACAGGCGCAGAAAGCACACTTCTTTGCTGATGTAAGAATGCCTGTGTTTGTTTGTAACTTCAACGAACACTGTCTTCTCACAAAAAAATATTTTGTATGATGCTTTTCAGGTTAAATGTGATCTCATTTAGTCATAATAATCACTGGTGGGGGGGGGCATAGGATTTATGTGTAATTATTAATGATGTGTATGTGTATGTTGAAGATGGAGGAGGAACCATTCAATCCTGACTATGTAGAAGTGGACCGAGTTCTTGAGGTCTCATACTGTGCGGACAAGGACACCAGAGAGGTAGCCATTGCTCTGAATTGTGTGTGTGTGGTTAGCACCCTGTGTAGTTCCTGAAGGGATGCTCTGTCTTTGTTTATTATTTTGTATAAGTCTCAAAACCTTCTTTTTGTGTGCATGTGTAGCCGGTGGTGTATTACCTGGTGAAATGGTGCTCATTGCCGTATGAGGACAGCACATGGGAGCTGAAGGAAGATGTAGACCAGACAAAGATTGAAGAGTTCAAAAAGCTGCAGGCAGCAAAACCACACACCAACAGAGTGGTGAGACTATGTCTCTCTTGCTCCCTCTTATACCATTTATTTTATTTTACTACCATTCAAACATGTTCTTTTTAATTAATAAATTCATCTTTCAAGTATCTGTTAACATTTCTATTCTAAATAAATGCTGAACATTCCATTCATCGAATGTATTAATTATCCTAAAAAAAATCATTATGGTTTCTCCCAAAATATTAAGCAACACAATTGTTTTCAACATTGATAATTACAAGAAATGAAGGATGAAAATGAGCAGATCAGCATATTAGAATGATTTCTGAAGGATCATGTGACACTAAAAACTGGAATAATGGTTGCATTTTAAAATATATGGAAATATTATATTCAAATTCTAATATTATTTCACAATATTACAGTTTTTACTGTATATTTGTTAAAATAAATGTAGCCTTGGTGAGCATAAGATATTATTATTTAAATTATGTGTTCACCATATATTCCTCTTTCTCAGTGTAATTGCCTCTGAGCTTCAGGGACCTGAAACAACTCTTTAACATGTATAAACTACGTTTAACTGGATATATAATACTCACTTCTCCATCATTTGATGAATTACTGTTGCTATAATCACTAGAAATTGTACACAAACTTCCCTTTTTGGAAGTGTCTATAATTTACATAGAAAGGAGACGTTTGTGCTACAAAGTATTTAAGTATCCATGTTGAATTAGTGCCTGGTTAAACTATACTGCAGGTAGTTAGTGTGTACAATGCAAGTTTTGGTGCTTGAATACCATTTACTGAATTTTGCGTGCTGTGTCAGGAGCGTCCACCGGCGAGTCACTGGAAGAAGCGGGAGCAATCACGAGAGTATTGTAATGGAAACTGTCTCAGGGATTACCAGCTAGAGGGGGTCAACTGGCTTCTCTTCAACTGGTATAACAGGTAAGTGAACGCTCAGCCCTCGCACAAGGATCTTTCCTCTTTAACCTTCCTCATATATATCAATAAAACTACCAAGTGGAACGTCATCATATGGTGTACTGTTCATCTCTGGGCTAATGTCTGCATGGCTTTTCTTATACTTTGTGTCCTCGTTCTTTTGCTTGCTTTTTATGTATAGATAGATAATTGAATGGCAGATAGGCGAGAGAGACCTTTGTGCGTTGAGTGTGGTGGAAATCTAATCTCCCATTCAGACTTCAGACAGCATTGAGACCATCAATGAGATAATGAATGAATTAAATAACTTTAAATTCCAGCGGCTCATCTGGCTGGTGCTTTTGTACAAAAGCAACTTACAAACCTAATTTGAACGTCATTTAAGTGTTACTATAATGTATTAGCTGAATTTCCAGGCTTTTTTGTATTTTGTCCTTGTTCTGGATATACTGACGCTCACTGTTGTATGCATTACGTGTGGCTGTGTGTGCCACAGCACTACATTTCAACAGGCATTGTGTCAGCAAGGTCTACTATTGTGATTTTTGCTATTTTATTTCTATTATTTCATTTCATTTAATCAATTTTATACCTACTCTTGTCATTTAGCCTGGTATCTTGTGTGTGGGAATATCAAAAAAGGGTGCTCTGACGCTCCTCTGTATCAATCTGCAGGCGTAACTGTATTCTGGCGGATGAGATGGGTCTGGGAAAGACCATCCAGTCCATCACGTTTCTGGAAGAGATCTATCGCACAGGGATCAAGGGGCCTTTCCTCATCATCGCCCCTCTCTCCACCATCACTAACTGGGAGAGAGAGTTCAGAACCTGGACAAACCTCAACATCATTGTGTACCATGGCAGTGTGGTCAGCAGACAGATGCTCCAGCAGTATGAGATGTACTTCAGAGATGCTCAGGTGAGATTTCACACCCACACACACACACAGAGCAGAGGAAGGTCAGCCTCGCATTGATTTAGACCTCTTAACTGTAATTCAAGGCTTTTGAATTGGTTACCTTTTAGTATCGTGTTTTGTAAAGGAGAAAGATAGAGGGAAAAAGGCAAGCCACAACTCAATTATGGTTATTTTTTTTCCTTTTCAAACTAAATGTAATTGTGCAGTTGGCAGAGTGTATCTCTGAGAAAGTCCATAAAGTCATGCTTGATATGCAAAAAATCAAACATCACTGTTATGGCTGGGTGTTATTTCAGTATATACCTTGTAATGGTAGAAATGTGTAAACTGGTAGGAAATTTGATATATCCTGTACCGCTAATGCCACAGTGGCTATATTTGCATAAGTACCAGTGAAGATAGAGTAATAGATGGAATAGATGGAGAGAAAAAAATAGCATTGCAACCTGTTGCATTAATACAAAATTCAGTTGTTGAGTCAGCTTTCTTTATATCAGCTTTTTAACAACAGATACTGCTCATCTGGTCAGAATTAATATTTACAAAAAGTAGTAATATTTAATATAAATTTTATAAATTAATTTATTAAGTTCATTTGTAATGCATAATCATATATTTTTTGTTTGCATCATTCCATTTTATAAAATTGTTTTTTCCAAGTGGTTTGCATCCTGCAAGTTCTGAAAAGAGAGAAGGAAAAAAAAAAAAAAAAAAAAAAAATATATATATATATATATATGTGTGTGTGTGTGTGTGTGTGTGTGTGTGTGTATCTGTGTCTGTGTGTGTGTGTACCAAATGTCCCCACAAGGATAGTAAAACTTGAATTTTTTGACATTGTGGGGACCTGCCTGCAGTCCCCACGAGGGAAAAAAATGATTAAAAATAGTAAATGATGTTTATCTGAAAGTGTAACAATGCAAAAAGATTTTCTGTAAGCGGTAGGTTTAGGGGATAAAAAATATTGTTTGGTCAGTATAAAAGTAATAGATGTCTATGGAATGACATAATGTCTTGTTCATAGAAACAAGTGTGTGTGTGTGTGTGTGTGTGTGTGTGTGTGTGTGTGTGTAAAATACATTTTTGTTAAATTTCCTACAAAAATACCCCTATCATTATATATACTATTATGATGAAATAAAAATCCCATGCCATTACATATGATTTTGGTCATATCACTTACCCCTAATGACTGTATAATGGTGTACCATGTGAAACCTCAGGGAACACAAAAAAAAAACTGTGGAAAATATTTGCAGGCACTTATTATCTCTCTTTCTCTCCTACAGGGTCGTGTGATAAGAGGTGCTTACCGGTTTCAGGCGGTCATTACAACATTTGAGATGATATTGGGAGGCTGTCCAGAACTTAACGCAATAGACTGGCGCTGTGTCATCATTGATGAAGCCCATCGGCTCAAAAATAAGAACTGCAAGCTACTGGAGGGCTTCAAACTTATGAGTCTGGTATAAATAAGATTATTATACTTATTAAAAACGTATTACAGATTTTTTTTCTCCTATGTTTTTAACTTGATATCTGTTGACCTCCTAGGAACATAAGGTTTTGTTGACGGGCCTCCCTTTTTACATGAGCTGCAGTAGAAAGACTGTTTAGTCTGCTGCACTTCCTGGAGCCGACCCGCTTCCCTTCTGAAAGCACCTTCATGCAGGAATTTGGAGAACTCAAGACTGAGGAGCAGGTGCTGTGTTTGTATATATGTTATATATTACTGCGTTTAAATTCATAGGTATGTTCTTTATGTATCAACTCTTCTCCGTTTGTATATGCATGCGCATGTAGGTTCAGAAACTCCAGGCCATCCTGAAACCGATGATGCTACGTCGTCTTAAGGAAGACGTGGAGAAGAAGTTGGCCCCTAAAGAGGAGACCATCATTGAAGTGGAGCTCACCAACATCCAGAAGAAATACTACCGCGCCATCCTGGAAGACACCATTCCACGGCTAAGGGAGCTGGCCAAGCCAACGTCCCAAACCTACTCAACACCATGATGGAACTGCGGAAATGCTGCAACCATCCCTACCTCATCAAAGGTACAACCACACAAACCCCAACTGCTGTCAGAACCAACAAGCCCACATTAGGCAAGGTCTTAAGAAGTCTATCGCTCTCTCTTCTGTTCTAGGGGCTGAGGAGAAGATCTTAGAGGACTTCAAGGAGGTGTACAGCCCCGCAGCAGTAGATTTCCACCTGCAGGCTATGATTCAGTCAGCAGGTAAACTCGTTCTCATTGACAAGCTGCTCCCCAAGATGAAGGCCGGTGGACACAAAGTGCTCATCTTTTCTCAGATGGTGCGCTGCCTGGACATCCTGGAAGACTACCTCATCCAGAGAAGGTGAGAATCGAAAACAGTGACATCCTAAAGGTGTATTTCATTGCTGATGGCTCTCACCGTGTTTCTGCCGAGTTCATGGGGTTTAGCTGCAAACTGTGACATAACGCCCTACTGTATTTCGAGGGGTGAGAACCAGGAGGGCGTAAGTGACATTTCACCAACTTTACAGGAGAGCCAAAACAAAAATCTTACCATAGTTTGATCTGACGTTGTGTACTGATTTCAATTGTTTATAATACAATAATACAAATTTGTACACTCATGGATGACAGTACTTTTGCCAGTAGAAAGAGCTCATTAAGAACTTTCATTTGATGTATATATCTCCATTTCACCAAAAATGTCACTTACGCCCTCCTGGTTCTCACCCCTCGATTTGTTTTAGATACATTACAGTGTTTATGTGCCATTTTACCAAGCAGTCTAATCTGCTTTTTTGGCAGGAGTTCAATGCCACATTTTGCTTACCCTGCTTTGAGTTGTGTTCACATGTTCCTTATCTCTCTGGCCCTTTATACAGAGCTCTCTGCTGTTGAACCCCTTTGCATCACCCATATCACATGACTGTTTTATGCAGTGGCTAGAATTAGTTTCTTTCTTAAGGAAAGTCTCATTCATTTTTCTCTTGCCTCAGCTTGTCTATGACAGTCTAGCAGTGTGTACTGCATACTGTTTGCGAATTAAGTGCTTTGTATGTTGGCTGATGCAGCTAGGGTGCTGCAGGACACAGACACTCCAGGGATCTCACATCAGGCACACAGTCCCATAGGCACTGCTCTGCCCTAAGTGGGTCAGAGAAAGCAAGTTACATGGAAAATATGTGACTAAAAAAGAGAGGAAGAGATAAAGGACATGAATAGAAAGAATTAAAGAAAGAATGAGTGAAAAGGTGATGGCAAAGTGTTTTAGGAGTGAACTAGGGACGTACTAATGCAACGCTGCTCTTAGGTAATCAACATTATGCCACAGATGCTGATTCAGCTTTACTTGTATTGCACTCGGAATATTCCTTTAACACATTTAGTTCGATAAAACAGTGTATTGTTATGTCAATTTTTATAGATGAACTGTTTTGATAGTAGAATATATGCATATACAGTATACCATTTAAAGGTCAGTATGATTTTTAAGAACAAAAGAAAGAAAGAAAGAAATTGATACTCCAGCAAGGATCAAAAAATCACAGTTTGCACAAATATATTAAGCAAGTATATATTAAGAAATGTTTAATGATATTTCACTATATTGCAGTTTTTTTTTTTTACTGTATTTTTGATCAAATTAATGCAGCCTTGGTGAGCATAAGAGATTTCCTTCAAAAACATTAAAAATCTGACCACAGACTGTTGACTAGTAGTGTATGTATGATGTATGTGCAAGCTACTGTGTGGAAGTGCTCGATAAAGTACATCGATCTGTAATTTCTAAGTTAAACTGACCTTTTTCAGATACCTCTATGAGCGGATAGACGGCCGTGTACGTGGGAACCTCCGTCAAGCAGCAATAGACCGTTTCAGTAAACCAGACTCCGATCGATTCGTCTTCCTGCTGTGTACTCGAGCAGGTGGGCTCGGTATTAACCTCACAGCTGCTGACACCTGTATCATCTTTGACTCTGACTGGAACCCTCAGAATGACCTGCAGGTACACACACACACACACACACACACAGTAGTAAAATTGTTGAAGTTCCTATTGGCTGATTTTCCTTTTTTCTTCTTGTTTTATCCATAGGCTCAGGCTCGCTGCCACAGGATTGGTCAGAATAAAGCAGTTAAAGTATATCGACTAATCACACGTAACTCATATGAGCGAGAGATGTTTGACAGAGCCAGTCTGAAGCTTGGATTGGATAAAGCGGTGCTTCAGAGCATGAGCGGACGAGATAATAGTCTAGGAGGAGGAGGAGTAAGTCGTTAAAGTCTTTTTTTTTCTCCAGCCCTCATTAAATTGTTGTTCCCTATATAGAGATTTGCATGTTTGGTGGTGTAGACAGATATTTTTTTGTACTGGTTCTGGTTTCATTCACTCTCTTTCTCTCTCCGTCTTTTGTAGCAGTTGCAGCAGCAGCTCTCTAAGAAGGAGATCGAGGACCTTCTGCGGCGTGGAGCTTATGGTGCCATCATGGACGAGGAAGATGAGGGGGCTAAATTTTGTGAAGAGGACATTGACCAAATCTTGCAACGCAGAACTAAGACCATCACTATTGAATCTGAGGGTCGGGGCTCCACCTTTGCCAAGGTCAGCTTCTTTCTTGCATCATTTATTTCTTGTATGTTTAAAAAGTATTGATAATAATGTTTTCTTACACTTTTTCTTATAAAAACAATTTTCAGATAACATTCTTGTTAAGGTTGCAAATATATAGAAATAAAATCAAACAATGAAGGAGAAGCTTTAAGGGCTCCTTGTGGTTTCTGTCAAAATATCCACTTGAAAATGCTTGAAAATGAAGAAATTGAAACATGTAACATTAGTATTAGTATTCTACAGTTATTTTATGAAATTATTAATATTGTTATGAAATACTCTATATTTTATAGTGCAAAAGTATTATTACAATAGTAATAATATATCTAAATAAAATAGAATAACAAAAAAGAAGCTCCTTGTAGTTTACACTTGTATTTTTATGGTAATGTTTTAAAATTAAGAAATTAAGATGCAATATTAGTATTATAATTTTACAGAAATATATATTTTTTTAAATAGTTGGCTTTTGTAAAGAGTATACTCAAGTGTTTACACCCACATTTTACACCCACTTTCAAAGTAAAAAGTTGTTTTTCAGCTTTTTTTTTCCACTGCAAAAAACAAAACAAAAAAACCCCACCACAATCATTCTAGAACAGTGTCTTTTTCTCCAAAACGTATCTATTGAAGACATTCAAAAATTCCTTTTTTCTCATTTCACAATAATTATCAGAGAAAAACAAAATACTGGAATGTTATTTTTGTCCATTATTTTGCAGCCCTAATTCTTGTATCTATTTGTGCTTATGCCTTCCATATCTGCTTTTTTCCACCTGCAAGGGTCATTTTATTTAACATGCTGTTCTCATTTGTTTTTGCTGTGTTCACAGGCCAGTTTTGTAGCTTCAGGGAACAGAACAGACATCTCTCTGGATGACCCCAACTTCTGGGACAAGTGGGCCAAGAAAGCAGAGATTGACATGGATACAGTCAATGGCAGAGTAAGTTATACACAAACCCTGCCATATCAAAGTTTAACAGTAGAGCAGAGAAGCCCACATCCTCCTGGCTGACTCTCCAGTGCCAGGATTACTTTGAGAACTGCCTAGACATCTGTGGTAATAAAAAATAAAGAATCAAGTTACGAAAAGCTCCTTTGTCTGTCAGTGGCTGATGGGAAAACCCCCAGAAATGAGATTTTGAGCAGAGAGGCATTGCTGTAAGAGATGACAGGATGCTGGCTAACATGATTGGTATTTAATGTAATGTACTCTCTGAAATAACTCAATCATTGTTTTCTGTGGGCTCTTCTGTATTTTAGTTGTAAGTGCTGCACTTGAGAACAAACAGCGATTGAAAGCGAACATCAGTTTTAGTGAATGCGGTTGGCCTTATTTAAATGCATAGCACTGCTCTCAGTAAAGGTGGGTCAGTGGTTCTGTTTTAACTCTTGTTATTTGATGTGGTTTTGCTACAGAACAGTCTGGTGATCGACACCCCTCGTGTCAGGAAACAGACCCGGCCGTTCAGCTCTACTAAGGACGAGCTGGCTGAGCTCTCTGAAGGGGAGAGTAGCGGAAATGACAAACCCAAACTCCGCCGGCCATATGACCGCCTCAACAGCTATGGCCGTACAGAGTGCTTCCGTGTGGAGAAGAATCTGTTGGTGTATGGGTGAGTGATGGCTAGTGCTCTAACAATATGAGTTTTGTTATATGCCAGTACAATAACTATATATACACAACTGTTTAGAAGTTTGGAATTAGTAAGGTTTTTATTTTTGAAAGATCTCTCTTGACCAAATGGTTGTGCTGCTTAATATTTTTGTGGAGACCGTGATACATTTTTTTTTTTCAGGATTCTTTGATAAATGGAGAGTTCAAAAGAACAGCGTTTACTTGAAATAGTAACATTTTAATTGACACTTTTGATCAATTTAATCTGTTTACAAGTTCATTGTGCTGTGTATATACATATAATACACTACATAAATAAACTTTATACCAAATATGCACATATAAGAAGAGAGATTCTTCTCAGGCAGAGATCTTGACACTGATGGACCATTGAGTTTGTTTCTGTGGTCGTAGGTGGGGCCGCTGGAAGGATATCCTGGCTCACGGGCGCTTTAAGCGTCAGCTGAGCGAGCGTGACGTGGAGTGGATATGCAGAGCACTCCTGGCATACTGCCTCGTTCATTACCGTGGAGATGATAAAATCAAGAGCTTCATGTGGGATCTGATCGCTCCCACAGAGGACGGCAGGACCAAGGAACTTCAGAACCATTTGGGTATGAGGACTGAAATGCAGTTACCTTTTGCATTTTTATCCAGTCAGGATTGATGTCTGTTTATAAAGCATGTGATTTTATTTATTATTTATGTGCAGGTTTGTCAACTCCAGTGCCACGAGGCAGAAAAGGAAAGAAGATGAAGACTCAGTCTAGCTCTTTTGATATCCAGAAGGCAGAGTGGATCCGAAAGCACAACCCAGAACACATGTTGTCTGATGATGGGTACAAGAAACACCTGAAACACCACTGCAACAAGTGAGTATTGCATCACAAACACAATATATGCTACTGTGTTTGATACACCAAAAATCTGGGGTTGTGGTGTTTTTGATAGAGGCCTGTTATGTCTACCATTGTTGCATTTATTTGATCAAAAATACATTAAAAACAGTAATATTGTGAAAGGTTTTTTACAATTTAAAGTACCTAAAGTTTTCTATTTATAATACTAAAATGTAATTTATTCCTGTGATGGAAAAGCTGAATTTTCATTTGTCACATGATCCTACAGAAAACATTCTAATATGGTGATTTGGTGCTCAAGAAATTACCTTAATAATTTTTTTTTTTTTTTTTTAGAATTCTCAATTCTAAGAATTCAGTTCAAAAGAACAGTATTTATTTTGAATAGATTTTTTTTTCCATTATAAATGTATTTATCACCATATTTAAAATGAAATATTAATTTCTTTCAGGAAAAAAAAAATTGTACTGACCCCTAGCTGTATGTGCACGATCTGATGTAAAATGCACTGCCATATGGTTGGTGTTAATGGGTGTTAACACATACAGCACTGTGTAAGGACAAAGTGACCAGAAGTCACTTGTTTGCTGTTTTTGTTAGCAGCTGTTGGTAATGCAATGTAGGCATGTCCATGATTTTGACAAAGTTAAGAAAAAAATTTGCCTTGGGCAAATAAGCAGTGATGTTCACGCTGATAGCACTTCTACCAATAGACATGAAGACACTAAAGCTCACAGATTGTCTCCAGTGAGATACTGTAGTCAAGTACTGGCAAGGTGGTATTAATATTGCTGTGAGCAAATTTAAAAAAAAAAAAAAAAAGTAGATGCATAAAAAAACTAGAAAATTCCTTTTTAGTGAGTTTGATTCATACATTTATAAGCATCCATCTTGTCTGTCATGTTATTATGCACTGCTGCTGTTTATATTCAAGAGCATGTTTAACAGCAAGAACACTGATTCCTGATCTTATTTTTATCACCAGTACACCCTATTTATGATCTGATTTTTGAACAATATAGCCTGTTGTGCAACCCACCAATAACATTAGGCCATAAAGCAGCAGTAACATCCACTTTTAACCACACAGCCACTCAGCTACGTGTGAGTGCCTCATTAGTTGAATATCTGCCATTCTGGAGGAAGTGTGTGATGCAATGATAAAGGGGGAATCTCCCATTTTAGCCCCGTGATCTTTTTCTGGTACAGCCCACTCTCACACTCTTGTTTAGGGGTTTTTTATCTTAGGAAATGGAAGATGAGAGGTGCTTTCAGGTCCCACTCTTCAGTTCTTGACATTTAAGTTGTCAAACTCACAATCAAATCTGGCTGGCTGTTCCCCCTCTTTGTCTATCTGTTTGTCACAAATGCTTAACAGTTCTTGCATTAGAAAGCAGCAACATGTCATGCTATAAATCAGACTGTGATTGTGCTTTGATAAATGAACTGTTCTGGACCAGGATGTGTGTGTTGAGAGTTTATTACTGTAAGGCTGGCTGCATCCAGGGCTCTCTGCCATTGGAGAAAGTTCCCTATTGTTTAGAAAGCTGTCCTGTTGAACACACACACACACACACACACACATAAGTGATGACCTGGGCCACCGCTGTCAGCTTTGTATGCGTCTGCATTTTTCCTCAGGGCTGAAATGCCACTAATGTTGGGGTGAAAGTGTGAGTTTTAGTATGAAAGACTGTAAATTCTCTGTCATTTCACAAGAAGATAATGACATGGATACATGTGAATAAGCTTGAAAGCGAAGCAAAGTTCTTAAAGTCATGCTTCGTAGTCCACCTGAAATAAGTGTTTATATGTTTATATATATATATAGAGAGAGAGAGAGAGAGAGAGAGATTTTTTATTTATTTTTTTTACCATTTTTGAACAGTTACATTGCCAACATTTACTGTCATGCATGTTTTCTGAAGCAACTTTCATTAAAAAAAGGCTGGAAAAGGCTGTATGTGTTAGCACTCATTAACACCAGCCATATGGCAGTGCATTTTACATCAGGTCGTACACATAAGCTCATTTACAGTACTGTTCAAATGTTTGGGGACGGTAAGATTTTTTTATGTTTTTGAAAGAGGTCTCATGCTAACCAAGGCTACATTTATTTGATTAAAAATATGTTAAAGAACTGTTGTGAAATATTATTACAATTTAAAAGTTATATTTCAAAATATTTTAAAATGTAATTTATGTCAGTAATGGCAAAGCTGAATTTTCAGCAGCTATTACTGCAGTCTTCAGTGTCACATGATTCTTCAGAAATCATTCTAAAGCTGATTTGGTATTCAAGAAAAAATTCTTATTATTATCAGTGTTATTAACAGTTACAATTTTACAATAGAAAGTTCAAAGCATTCATTTGAAATATAAATCTTTTGTAACATCGTAAATGTTTTAAACTAAATTTATTCTCACTTTTGATTTTCAATTTAATGCATCCTTACTGAGTAGAACTATTAATTATATATATATATATATATATATATATAGAATCATATATGTAAATATATATCGATCTCTCTGTGTCTCTGTCTGGCAGGGTGCTGCTGAGGGTTAGAATGCTGTACTATCTAAAACAAGAGGTGATTGGAGTACAGTGCCAAAAAGTGCTGGATGGGGCAGATGCCAGGTAAGCATTGCCATGGACCCTCTTACCTTATTAATTTTACTAGTCTGGGAAACCAAAGCATCTGAGGAGCATGTTCTGCATATATAGTACCAATAGTGGTAGAAGTAGCAGTAGCAGTAATTTCTGTTTATAAGAGTTCTTAGTATTTTAAATGATTTTTTTTTTTTTGCATGCTGGTAATTTGTATTTAATTTTAAGCCATATAAAACTGATCAAAACCTCATAATATAAAAGGTTTCAGAAGACATTCACTTGTGTATCATAGATCTCTTTGCATATTAGGATTATAAATAGGTCCTCATTGAAGTCCTCCAGTATTAGTCAGTTTAAGCCAGTTTGTTTAGTAAGAGGAACATTAAAGCGCCATCTGCTGTTCCATTGAGGAAACTTCAGGAACGTACACATGTAATATCAATACCTGCATTTAAAGGAATAGCTCACCAAAGAAATTTCAGCAAATAACAATATCAGACTTAAATTGTAGTCTGTCCCAAAATCTAAACATGAAATAACCATAGACTAAAATGTATAGCGGGTTACTGCTAGTAATGGCTGAAATATTTGTTTTGCCATCTCGCAGTGAGATAGAGATCTGGGTTCCTGAGCCAGATCATTCAGACATGCCTGCTCTGTGGTGGGACATGCTCTCGGACAAATGTCTGCTGTTAGGAGTCTTTAAGCACGGTGAGTCCGATCAGCTCTGTTACGCTCAAGTCTTTCTCTGCGGGTACACACTTTTATCTAATGGTTGTTTGTATGTGTTATAGGTTATGAGAAGTACAACACTATTCGTGCAGATCCAGCTCTGTGTTTCTTAGAAAAGGTTGGTCGACCAGACGAGAAGGCCATTGCTGCTGAACAGAGAGGAAATGACTTTATGGATGGGTAAGAGACACAAACATGTGCTCCATTCATACAGATAGAGGAAGTCTTTTATCAGTTTCTGCCTGCAGTAACTCTCCGAGGTGTTTGTAACTGTGTTTGTTTGTGTGTGTTATCTGTGTCTGCAGAGATGTGGACGACCCTGAGTATAAGCCTGCTCCAGCTTTGCTGAAGGATGATATGGAGGTATGCAAGTGGAGAAGAGAGAACTAGGCCTGATAAGAATGTTACACACACAAGCGCATACACTAGCTCAAAGAATATCAACTAGTGTGACTTGAAGGGCAATTCATGAGTTGGAATCTGAACTGAATAAGCCACAGCCCACAGTATGTTCAATTGGAATGAGGAATGTAGTTTCAATTCAATAAACACTGTCACAAAACAGAGGTGTTTATTAGTTCAACACATTTTGTGACTAAATAGCTGCCTATTTGTTCCCTGACATGTAGAATACTTGGAATACTTTAAAATACTATGTGTCAGTGTTTGTGTGTATTGCATTTAATTTGAATATAAATGTATGTAAAATACATATAATGTTCCTGGAAATACCTCATATGATGTGTGTATGGCAACATAAACAATGACTCATACTAAAACATACTGTTACAAACTTCAATTCAAGAATTTTAAAGGGCATTGTTTGTGTTTCTGGTGTTTTAATGTTGAGCTATGACTTAACATGTGCTCTTACTTCTAGGATGATGCTTCTTCCCCAGGAGACCTGGTCATCACTGATACAGGTGGAGGTATTGACAAAATGTTGATTTATGTTATATAGTGTTTCCAAATACGTTTTGTAAATAAATCGTTTTGAGTTGATATTAAGTTTATTGTTAGTCTTCAGCAGTGTGTTTGTGTGTGTGTGCAGAAGGAGGGTCTGTATTAGATTGTGGCGGTGGGACTCTGAGTGCAGGCTCAGGGATGTACTGGCCTTCGACCTCCACGCTGACAGCCCGACTACGACGTCTGATCACTGCATCTCAGCGCTTCACCAAGAGCAGACAGATACTTCAGATCCACCAGACACAGCAGGCCATGACCCCTGCCCTCTACCCTCTGCCCCCCACGCTCAGCGACACACTCAATCCCAAAATTGCTGCTAAGATTGAAAGACAACAACGGTGAGAGACTTTAGTTAACGCCAGCTATAAAGGCTGTAGTACACTACACTAACTTCTGCCCTTCGATTTCAAGTGTGGAGGAGTTAGTGCTAGTTGCCTGAAGTCAGAGGCAGTCTGCAGATTTTTGGCAGTTGGAGTTGACAGATTTCACAGAAAATCACGTAGCGTATGATGGTTACAGTCTCTTATTTTTTAGACTTTAGACCATGATTTCATCCAGCCGGAGGATATCAGACATGTTTGACATTTTGAGCTGATTTTAGAAGACGTCGTTTTAATTGTCATGTGTCTCCTAGCAATGAGGTGCTTGTTGCTGTGTGAGTTTGTTGTGTTTGGAAAAGCTTTAGTCTGGTAGTGTGTGATCCTCAGTCGTTTAGTGTTTAATGCCCAGTTTTTCTCTGTAACCATTTAAAAAGTCTGCAAGTGTAGGATTCTTAGTGTTGTGGTGTTTCAGTAATGTAGGGTATTCCAGCTTTAATTCGACTTAAGAATGCACAAGTATGTTTTTCTGCTTTAAAAAAACAAATGAAAAACACTTGACAAATGATGTAAACCCACATGAGATGTGGCCTAGAAAAAGCTGTATTATTTTACATAAAATGGGCAGCTCCCCACATGATCAGCCATTTAATGGAGTTAATAAACAGAAAAGTCTTTTTTGTCCTGAAGTTCTTTGTGTGGGCCAATAACTTTCATTATGAATTGATTATTTTTCCATTTCTCAATAGATGGACGCGGAGAGAGGAGGCGGATTTCTACCGTGTGGTTTCAACATTTGGGGTAGTGTTTGATCCAGATTTGGGCCGGTTTGACTGGACCAAGTTCAGAGCCATGGCTCGACTGCACAAGAAAACTGACGAGAGTCTACACAAGTACCTGTGTGCCTTTATTGCCATGTGCAGGAGGGTCTGCCGCCTGCCCGCTATAGAGGGAGGTCAGTGCGACAAACATCTAAACATGCACACATATTCTCAACTTGGTTCTCCGCCAGCCTGCCAATACATTATCTTGTAATTTTTTATCATCAGCTTTTGTCTGCTCTCCCCTCAGATATGGTGGACTCCTCTCTTGCTATACAACCAATCACAGAGGAGCGTGCCTCCCGTACCTTATACAGAGTGGAGTTGCTGCGGAAGATAAGAGAGCAGGTGTTGCGTCACCCGCAGCTTTATGAGCGTCTCGCACTGTGCCAGCCAGGACCGGATCTTCCAGTGTGGTGGGAAACAGGATCCCACGATCGGGATCTTCTGCTTGGGGCGGCCAAACACGGAGTCAGCCGAACAGACTACCATATCCTCCGTGACCCGGAGCTCTGCTTTATGGCAGCACAGAGGAACTACAGCCAGAACAAGGGAACTGCAGCACAAGTCCAAGCCCAGAATCAGATGCCTTCACTGGGACAGTGTCACATCCCAACCCCCCTCCAGCACATTCAGGCTAAAGAGGCTTCTGCTTCACCACTCCCAAACCAAACTGAACTGAAGGACGAGCCGCTGTCAGAGGGAGAGGAAGAGAGTGGAGAGCTAAATCCCAAGATGGAGACACCCTCTATCAGACCGCCCACACCTTCAGGAGTGGATGAGAAAGATGACATCCACAAAGCGGGAGAGAACGAGAGCCGGATGGTGGCGGCCAGAACAAAACCGCTCACGCCGAACTCAGTAACTCGAAAACAAAAGAAGCTGAGTAAGCGGAGCCGCAGAGAGGCCAGGAGGGGGTCAGGATCAGACTCAGACTCGGATGGCTCCTCATCCAGCTCTTCGTCGAGTTCTTCATCAAGATCTTCTTCCTCATCCTCGTCTTCATCACGGTCTGGATCCAGTTCCTCGTCTTCGTCTTCCTGTTCTTCAGGCTCATCGTCTTCATCATCGTCGTCATCCTCGTCTTCTGAAGACAGTGACAGTGAGGAGGTACCAAAGAACGGTGAGTAGTTATCTGATTTACTTGAATAGTAAGTTGTAGCCTTTCTATAGTTTTAACACACTATTAAGTTAAACATGTTTGGTTGTGTCTTTGAGTTGTGGTACACTACTATTCAGAAGTTTGGGGTCTGTAAGATTTTTTGTTTTTTAAAGAAATTAATACTTTAATTTAGCGAGGGCCTAGTAAATTGATCAAAAGTGACAGCAAAGAGATTCATAATGTTATAAAAGATTTCAGTTTGAAGTAAATGCTGTTCTTTTGAATTTTCTGTTCATCAACTGTTTCATCAGCTCTGCCATTACAAGAATAAACGACAATGTAAAAATATCCAAATAGAAAATGGTTATGGAATTGTAATACTGTTTTTACTGTATTTTTGATCAAATAAGTGCAACCTTGGTGAGCCCTTCTTTCAAAAACATTCAAAATCTTACCGACCCCAAACTTTTGAATGATAATGTATGGCGAACAGTGTATATGTTACTGTATATGTTTTTTTTTGTTTGTTTGTTTGTTTTTTGTATATATATATATATATATATATATATATATATATATATATGACTGCATGTGTGTGCCAGTGCAAAAGTGATTTTAAGTGGTTTTCCTTGGGTCTAAGGCAGACCCAGTAACAGCATTCAGGTGTCCATTCACTTGACTCACTAATGCATTAATCAGTTCTGAGGGTCATGAGTTTTAAAGCATGCCCAGAGACTATTTTAAGAGAGAGAAATGCTTCATTCAATATGTATATCTTCAGTGTGGGTTAAAATGGGAAACAGCTTGTGTAGTGCATACTGCAGTGTGCAGCATATATACTGTATACTGCCTGCAATTTCTTAAAAATATGTGAAGCTGTAATACATGCTACAAAGTTGCAATGTGTCCTCATTATATTACATGTTTAAATTCAGTAAGAGGCATTCTGTTGTCATCTCTGAAAAAAATCCCTGTCTGTCAGTCTAGTCAAATGAGTCAAGAAAGAGATTGATATTGCTTCTGGTTCATTCATTACACTGGAAATGGAAGGTCAAGTTGAGCGTTAAGTACATTTTGACAAATGTAGTAGGTTGTGAAATGGATAATGTTTAAAGTGTGTTTGATCAGTATAACTTTGATGGCTTTCTCTGTATTCTGGTAGCGTCAGCAGTGCCTGGTGTTAAAGGCTTTGACGAAGACAGCGTTGCCTCTCTCAACACTACACAAGATGACATGCAGGACAGTCATGTGACCAACGGTATCTCTAACCCTCCCCACCCTTTCCAGGGAGGTTATATGCTTGCTGCCTCCTACTGGCCAAAGGTGAGCAGTCCAGGCCATTTGTGGCTCTGTCACTGTAAGAACAGTATCATTTAATTAATGAAAGTTCTAAAGTATAGAAACATTATTCTGCTGTGGACAGCAGAATATTATTCTACCCCACCACAATCATAAAGTTCAGCTTTAAAGTACAGTACTCACTTGTAATGTCCTTACATTAATATTGTCCACACATTGCAGGACCGTGTCATGATAAACCGCTTGGACAGTATATGTCAGGCAGTGTTGAAGGGGAAATGGCCAGGGGTTCGTCGTGCATACGAAGGCAATGCAGTGACTTCTTTCTACACCACCAAACTCCTGGACAACACAACCACGCTCACAGAAGACCCTTCAGCCTCCCCTCAGGGTTCAAAGGTGAAGAAGCATGTTGCAGACAGGGAAAAGGAGTTCTCAGTCAAAATCAATGACGTATGTTATTTTACGTTCTCCCCCACAAATGCCGATCTGCAGTGTCATTGCAGCGCTTGGCATGTTTTGATTGTTTGGTCTTTCCCCTTTTCCTCCAGTATTTGTTTGTTTCTTTCTTCCTTTCATTTGATTTTGCTTTGAAAATTTTGCAGCTTCAGTTTCATTTTAAGTTTACATTCTCAGAGTTTTTGCTTTCTGTATCTGTCTGGAGACCAACGGTATATTCCTGTGACTCTTGCTGGGATCGAATCAAATCTACTACACTGAAGTTGCAACATTCGCACATTTAAACTAAACCCAGTGCACAAAATCAGTCTTAGCCTCTGTCCTTTGCTTTAAAGGTTATGTGTGTAATAATAATAATAATAATAATAATAATCATTATATTATATAATATTTATATACTATATTTTAATATTTTACAATATTACGGTTTTATTATATTTTTGATCAAATAAAATTGTGTGTGGGTGAACATTAGAGACTTACATTTCTATTTTTGATGAACAGGTAGTCCTAGCTGAAATATTTCTTAATAGCTGAGCTAATGTTGCTAATATCAGACTGGTCAGGATGCTCAAACAGACAGAGCAATGTTTTGTATTTTTTTTATTTTTTCATACTAAACTGAGAATGGAAAAAGTATTTCTGCACCAAAAAATTACACACATCACCTTTAAGCTGTATGACTTTACAGTGTTTCTGTGTTACCTCAACCCACTGGAGAAAATTGCTTAAATACCTCTGTATAAAACCTGATGTCATTTTATATCTGTAAAAACTGTTATCATAGTTCTTCACTGTTCTTATACCAGTATCATAGGCTTCATCGGGACCTGCCCTATTAGCAATGTGTCTTTAACCTCTGACCCTTGGCCTGTGTCCTGCAGCAGGAGGGCAGCCTTAAACTGACCTTCCAGAAGCAAGGTTTGCCTCTGAAGCGCCCCCTGGAGGGTGAGGAGGGACCTCTCGCCCAGCAGCAGTACTTAGCCCGACTACAAGAGTTACAGAACGCGTCTGATACCAGCCTTGCAGACTACACCAAAACACAGAACAGCTATCCACAAGGTAACGTTCAACCATATTTAACCAGAAACCTGTTTACCCACTAATCACACCACATTGTATACAATGTAAAGACCCAGATGACACTAAAAGTGAATGTTCTTTGTGTTACTGCAGTACTGCCAGAGCAAATGCGACTGAATGGAGTTATGGATGGACAGCCTGTAATGAAGAAGAGGAGAGGACGGCGGAAGAATGTGGAGGGGATGGATCTGCTGTTCATGAACAGAAACAGGCCTCCTCTGATGGCAGAGCAGGTTCGACTCGCTTTTTACTTTTCATTTTATATTTAGAAATCTAGAAAGTTGCCATGCTTCAGTATCAATAAGGTGAATGCTCAACCTATATTTGCAGTCTCCTGCTAGCTGGAGTAGCAGTGTCGCAGGTACATCTGCTCCCCCTGGGCAGAGCACGCCTCAGGGGCCCAGCACCCTTGATACGGAAAGCCGCGTTTCCGTCATCAGCCTCAAAGATGGGACACGACTAGCCGGAGAGGATGCTCCAAAACGGAAAGATCTTGACCAGTGGCTAAAGGAGCATCCGAGCTTTGTGGCAGATGTTGGAGCCTTTATTCCTGTAAATACTAGATTTTTGATTATCCGCTGGATTTTTAAAAAATAGTTTAATAAATAAAACAGGCCAAATATGTAGTCATTTTTAACAATCACAATTTCACAAACTTCCTAATGCCATGTTAATATTGTAACATTTCATGTTAAAAACTAGTTATCATATCAGATGGCTGTGTCCGTGTGTAAGTTTTGATCATAAGCTAATAATAACTTCTTTTGTAGAGCGCAAACAAGCTGCCATTTCAAGATGGCAGACCAAAACAAAAGAGACATCGCTGCAGAAACCCCAACAAAATTGACATCAACAGCCTGACTGGAGAAGAGCGAGTTCAGATCATCAACAGGCGAAATGCTCGCAAGGTGAGTATGTGATGATTATAGATCTTGTGGACAGATTTTTTTCTGCTGTACTGAGTGTTGTTTGTAATACTTGTTTAATATTTCTTTGTTCCAGATTGGTGGTGCATTTGCTCCTCCTCTGAAAGATTTAAGCCGGTTCCTGCAGGAGAATCCAGAGTATGGGGTCCCACCAGAGTGGGCTGATGTTGTTAAACAGTCTGTGAGTAATCAGAGAAATATTATCCATTCCAAATACAGCGCATTAACAGAAATTAGAGGTGTCGCACTATACTGATGTGACGCAATTTAAATAATATTGTGTTAGTACTACATACAATAATATTGTAAATAATGCTACCTGATCTCATGACGAAAACTACCTGTGGGAACTTTTTCGCAAGATGCAAAATATGTACCAATAAGTACATATCACTGCAGTTTCCAACAGAAATTAACACTAGAGGCTGTAAAACATCAAGCACTTGTAACCGTTTTCGTACACAGTTACGATTACAGCTCCATATGTTTCGCTTTCCGGATGTAACAAGCTTGCTCGGTAGCTCAGCTGGCACGGAATTGGACCTACGATGTGGAATCCTTGGGTACGAATCCTGTGAAAAACATGACTCACGATGAAAGAGCTGGAAGATGAGAGATCGAAAAACAAGCTAAAACGGCATGCTTGCAAATGCATTTTTACGTCACATTCACGTTTGTTCATACTATCAGGTAGGTTTAGGTGTAGTGCAGATGGTACGTTATTTTAAAACATCACGGAGCATTAGACTTATAGCGCCACTCAATGGACATTTCAAGTCAGAACTGTAGTGACACGTACAAAACCAACG
This sequence comes from Tor tambroides, assembly GCA_021397915.2. Lineage (NCBI taxonomy): Eukaryota > Metazoa > Chordata > Actinopteri > Cypriniformes > Cyprinidae > Tor > Tor tambroides. Next base: position 35,751 of record JAFVLL020038102.1, read on the forward strand.
TCACATAAAACGTACCAAATGTGCATTCATCTGTTCCGGGGAGAAAAAAAAACAAACACTGTTTTAGCGCCACTCAGTGGACATTTCACATCGAATATGTAACGTAACATAAACATAAATGGCGGTACGTATTTTGCGTCTTGCGAAAAAGTTCCCAGAGGTACGTTTTCGTCATGAGATCGGGTTGAAATAATCCAGTACCGGGTAATGCTGGCTACCACCTATCAGAAAGAAGACAACTGCACAGTGTGTAGCTACTGCTGCCACACAAAATTATGTTGAAGGAGACATTCTGCCCACACCCATAAAAGTGAGCTTGCCAGTGTGGGAGTTTTTTGGATGTCATAAAAAAGAAGTGGTGTTAGACACCCCAGTCTGCAGGAAGTGCCGATCAACAGTAATTTCTTTTTGTGCAGTTATGGTTACAAGCTCTCTGTCCGCCTCCACATGCACTCATATTTTGAGTGATTCATTGGCCAAAAAAGAGAAAGCACAAAATGAACAAAGTTCAAGATGAATTTGACTGATAGCAATAATAGCTTGCAATAGTTAGTATAGTTAGCAATAATCTTTTTATCGTGAATTCTTTTGGCCACAATAATTGTGTTAAGAAAATGATGACAGGTCTAAAATTTGATTATAATTTTACAAAAACCTAAAGGAAACCATAAAACTCAATATGTTAACTACAACTCTGTGGGTATTTTTTTGCTACTTATATAACAGATGCATTTGTGTTTTCAGGGTTACCTTCCTGAAAGTATGTTTGACCGCATCCTGACCGGCCCCATTGTTCCTGAAGAGGTGAGCCGGCGAGGACGACGTCCCAAAAACGCTTTGGCTAAAGCAGCCACCGTGGCCAGTGCCAATGCCAACGCCGCTCTGGGGCTCAACCCGCTCCTAACCAACGGCCTCCTCGCTGGGCTGGACCTTCCTAGTCTTCAAGCTCTTCAGCACAACCTCCAGAGCCTCCAGTCTCTCCAACTCACCACCGGCCTCATGGGACTGCCTCACGACCCCACCAACATGGCCGCCATGTTTCCGATGATGCTGTCCGGAATGACCGGGCTGCCGAACCTCCTCGGGATGAGCGGTATCCTGGGAAAACAGGAAGCGGCGGGTGTGGCTTTGACGAGCGACGAGGACGGGAAAAAGAAGAGCGGTGGAGAGTCCGCCACACCCAAAGGGTCGGCTGAGACATTGAGTCCAGAGGGCAAGGCGGAAAGGACAGAGGGTCAAAGCTCCAAAGCCACCACCTCGACGGCCGCCAACTCAAATCAAACAAGTGCTTCTGCTTCAGGCCACCCACTGGCCCTCAACCCCCTTCTCCTCTCTAGTATGCTCTACCCAGGGATGCTTCTAACGCCAGGCCTTAACCTGCCTGTGGCCAACCAGCCGCAAGCTGCAAACACTCAGCCAACCCCACCACTGCAACCTGCTGCCTCCGAAGCCACGGC
>JAFVLL020038103.1:0-18266 GCA_021397915.2 Tor tambroides
TGGCTACGGGGGCTGGGTCCGAGGTGAGGGTGTTTGGAGGGATGGGTAGGGGCGTGGCAGAAGATAGAGAGAAGGAAGGGCAAGCATGCAAGGGGGAGGAGGAAAGATAGCTGCCAGAACGGCTTGTGGAGGCATGCTTACGCTTGGGACGGCTCCAGGAGGGAACGTTGAAGAAAAGGGGGGAAAGAGAGGGGGAATGGCGGGCGTCGGGGCCTGCGCCATTAGCGGAGGCATGCTCACGCTTGGGATGGCCCCGGGAGCTGAGGAAAAGGGGGGGGAAAGAGAGGGGATAGTGGGCGTTGGAGCCTGCGCCATTAGCGGAGGCAGCCTCACGCAAGAGTTGGACGATGGGCTGCAGGCCATGGGTGGGGAGGGGATTGGGAGTGGGGTAAGGAAAAGGCTGTGGATGGGTCTGCACCACTAGCGGAGGCAGTCTCATGCTAGCGTCTGCTATGAAAGCTGGAGGTCACTGAAAAGGAAAAGGGGTTAGAAGTAACGGGAGGAAAAGGCATGTGAGGGCCTGTGTTGCAAGTGGAAGCAGCGTCGCGCTTGCTTCAGCTGCTGTAGCTGTAGGCTACAGGGGTTTGTGATATTCGGGGGAAAAAAATGCTGGAGAGCCTGTGTAGCCTGCACTGCTAGTGGAGGCAGCCTCAGGCTAGCGTGTGCTATGGGAATTGGAGACCACTGAGAAGGAAAAGGGGTTAGAAGTAACGGGAGGAAAAGACATGTGAGGGCCTCTGTTGCAAGCAGAAGCAGCTTCACGCTTGCTTCAGCTGCTGTAGCTGTAGGCCACAGGGGTTTGTGATATTCGGGGGGAAAAAATGCTGGAGAGCCTGTGTAGCCTGCACTGCTAGCGGAGGCAGCCTCATTTGGAAGAGAAGAAACATTTACATGTATGCATTTGGAGGACACTTTTATCTAAAGAGACATGCACTGCATTAAGATACAGATTTTAAACATTCACACATTCCCTGGAAATTGAACCCAAGAACTTGGTGCTAATGATGTTCTACTTTGTAATACTGTAACTTTTCTATCTGCATTTATTTGATACAAAGACAAGCAGCAAAGAAAAGCTCATACAATCATTGGGCTTACGTGTGAAGAGGAGCAATGTGGTTTTAAGGAAGTAAAGTGCATAAAAACATTTCCCCTGATATTTTTACCTATTGGTGGAAGGCGCCCTAATTGTAACTATTAGACATTTTGCATGTCTCCCTAATCAGTTGATTCAGGTCATCAGCTGTGTAGAGCTTCCAAGACCTGAAATTAGAGTGTCAAACAAACAGAAAGAGAGGATTCAACATGTGCAGTGTTGAGGGGGTTCCAAGAACAGGGTTGGGAACCACTGACTTGGACTCTCGGATCAAACAATCAGTGAGAGCAATGGTCTTATGAAGCCAGTGGAGGTTTGTTGTTGTTGCAACAGCAGGTTTTGTGCTCCTAATGGCTCTTGGATTGACAGTCGTCATAAGAGAAGTCACATTGCAGGACTCTGCCTCAAACTTCTGTCACTGGCAGAATCTCATTAGAGGTTAAATTTGATCGCAGTGATCATTAATCGGCTGTCGGTGAACATGTCAAACTGGTGACCAAAGAGTACAGATTTTGGTTTAGGATCAGAGGAATTTTTTAGGATTAGCAAAGTTTATCTCACACGGCCAAACCGTGGCCAAAATCATATAGTGAGCACCACACTTTAGATATTTTGATTCTGTCTGTTTTACTGACTGAGAAACCGCTTCACATGACTCAGTGAGAATGAATGTGAATCCGATTTGCAATTGCATTTGACCAATTCACTGAAAAGAAAGAATCAACTGAGAATGATTCATTCCTGATTTAGTCGACAGAAATACTGGACATGCATAATTGACCCTTCACAAAGACCCGCTCCCTTAATTACTGTTGCTATGTCCAACAAGTCATGCCGCTCTCATGCTACACATCATGTTCTCACGCAGTGAAAAATACGTTGTATGAATGAACATCAGAAGGTATTTTATTTCAACCATGGAAAAACGTCAATACACAACATTTTTCAAGTTTAAGTCCATCGAACTTTCCTGTCTGGTTTGTTTGTCAGACAAAATGGCAGATTCGGCATTATGATTGGTCAGATCGCCTGTCAATCAAGCTCCTTGCGAAGGGTCAATTGCTGGAACATTTGTATGAAGACTATTTCTCAAGTAGGGCTGAGCAATATGGCCAAAAATCTTTTATAATATTTTAAAAAAAAAATTGTACATTTTCAAATATTTATTTTTAAAAAGCAGTATTTTTTTCATATCATACAATATCTGTTTATCACAATATTTATTTACCCTTAATGGGGAAGGAAATGCTTTCCACATGTTTGTTAGACCTATAGAAAGAATGTAAACGTAACTTGTTTGTTCTCAGTTAAACTCCACAGAGTAGTTACCTTTTAATTTAGGGCTACATGAAATGCATTGTATTTCCCCCTAAATTCTGTGTATTCTGAATTCTGTATTTTATAATTTAATACAAATTTATCATCAAAAATTGTCTCTAATGAAATGAAAATTTTAACAGATGAAACATGCATTCAAACGAAAATATAACAATTCATTTACAACAAAACATTGCGTTTTTATATATTTATTTTTTGTCAAATAAGATCTTGGTTATACGATATTTCTTAAAAAATATTATTACTTTGAGAAGTACATTTTACTACACAGAATTTCTTCAATTTAAACTACACTCTTATTTTGTTGGTTTGTGTTGAAGATCTGTGAGTTTCAGTGTGTGTTTGATGGTAGTTTTTGTGTAAAGCTGGTAAAGTGACTCTCGGGGCAGCTCTGGAGGTGAAGTTTACATGTTCATGTCTCATATATTGACACGCAGACACTGAAATCAATGTGAGCATCACGTGTGTTTGAGTTTGTGTATCAGACGAAACTACACCATTCATTTACACACAGAGATTCAGAACATGTAGACTTATTATACGCATGCACTGACTGACGGCTGTTGCATTTATTTCTACTGTGGGATCGGCTCTTAGATGAATCCATAGAGTAAAAACATCCAGAGCTTATCGTCGTTATCAACGTAAATTTTATCTGATCTCAATATATTGTTTATCACCCAGCCCTATTCTCAGATCACTCTGGACTCTCATAGATGCCACTGGTCCTTAACCTCTCCCTAATGAGCCTGTAAGGCCTTTGAGCCACTTTGGGTAAATTGTGCATTGTTTCTTCTCTATTATTCCCTTTAAAATAGAGAAAAAGACATCCATCATTAAATCCACATGCAAAGGAATTTCTACTAACAGCAATAGGCAATAACAGGCCATCCCAATATGTAAAAAAGATATGCTGCAATGCTTGCTTTGAATGAAAGGATTTCGACCGAATGCAGTACTGTAGGCATCGAGAGCATTTGAAAAAGCTATTTTGGCCATCTCTTCATACAGTATATGCAGACTGCTGTGAAGTAACAGTGTGATGCACGCTGAAGGTGTGTGGGTGTGTTTTACTGTCTGCATGGCTTCATGTGTGTGAGCATGTGAGGAGAGGAGGAGGATGCGGCTGCCATGGTAACGAGGGCTGTGTATGGAGGACAGCAGCCAGTCGCAGGCAGCCACAGAAAGATCTGTCCTTTTTTCCTCATTCCACTTCCACTTTTCCGATATAGAAAACGATCTCCAGACCAGGCGTTTGATCGCGCTCCTGTCCCTCCTGCCTGACGCTTCAAACGCTTCACCTCACAACACTCTCATCAGACGCAGGAAACGCACACACTTCCAGGATGGCAACCATCACCTGCACGCGCTTCACAGAGGAATACCAGCTGTTTGAAGAACTGGGAAAGTAAGTTCTATTCGCTGCATTTCTTTCAACCGATGTGAAGGTATGTTTGAGCTGCACAGTGGCCCGAGATGCTATTTTCATTCCAATGCAATGCTTTTGTAACATATCAGCTCATGTTAAGAGCGTTTGAACTGTTAGACAGCTTGTCCATTGAAGAATAAGAACAACGTAGCTGGAAAATATCCCCAACAAATCCACTTTGAGTTTCATCCGAAACCAGTTGCGAGGCAAATCTGGTAGCCTTTGGTTTGAATGTAGCATGTTATGAAATCACTGGAATCAGAATGTGTAGAAACGTTCGGTATGTACTAACTTGAGAAGGCACATAACGCAACTTGCGTTACATAACAAGCAGACACTGGGTGGAGGAGATCCAGAGAGGAAATGACTTAAAAGTTCAGCGCCGAGATGATTCCAACATTATGCCATTAACAGTGCATTAAAACAATCTCGTGCTTTCAGAGAGAGAGAAAAAAAAATTAGCACAATCATACAGTTGTAATAGTCACAGCTTAGGTTGCAGTCAACAACCAAAATGGGTTTTGCCAAATTCTCAATCTGTAAGAAGATGCATTATGTGTGTGTATGTGTGTGTATATATATATCAAGACACATTGCAGTACAATACAATGAAATGAGACAGCTTATAATTATGAATAATTACGTTCATAAATACTACACACTATAAAATTCAGATACCTGTATGATGATGCATATAGTGCCTGTAACAATGCTGTGAAATGTTGAGGCAGAAGTACAAAAAAATCTGCTTGCTTCCCTCTTTCCATCCACCCACTCTGTACTACAGCTTTTTTTTTCCTGAGCGAGTGCACTGTATACTTGTTTTCTTGATTTGAGAGCATGTAACACCTCTACAGAGATGGGTCTTCAACTCCATCTGGCCTTGTGCCCACTGCTCTACTCCCACACACACCCTCATACTGAACACACACACACACACACACACACACACACTCACACACGCGTCTTTTTCTGTGGGCAGTCAAACCGCTTACATAATTGCATTTGTGGGTGGCAATTCAATTCAGACATTGAAATATTGCATAATCCAATATATTACTGCCTGGCTAGCAGGTAAACTTGTGTCTTTTTCTTGAAGTTTATATTCACAGTACACTGAATGTTCAACATACAGACCTTGCTTCAATGTTCTTCTGATTTTTAGGGGAGCCTTTTCTGTGGTGCGGAGATGTGTGAAAGTTCTCTCAGGGCAAGAGTATGCTGCAAAGATCATCAACACAAAGAAGCTGTCTACTCGGGGTAGGTGCTCAGATCAGTCCAACAAACAGTTCAAATGCTGTAACACCATCAAGGTTGGGGATTGTAAGCAATCATTAGATGTGACAGAACATCAGCAGTGGACTCAGTTTTATTGCCAGTCAATCTGTAGTCAATCTTAAGCCCCCATTTACAAAACTGGTGACTTTTATTTGCTGTAGGCTCATTTCATAGCTATGTATCTCATGTGAGACATGAATTACCTTATTAATTAGTTATTAATAAGTCTATAAAGGACAGAATGTTGCTTTTGAGGACCAAGTCAAACATCATTTTTACCTTAACAATCACTCACTTCGTTTGTGACAAATACGTGGGCACTTTTAGATGTGACATTCACTAATGGTGACTAGCGAATGCTGTGTTGAGGTCAAGTGCAAATTCAGTATTAAAACCCCTAAGTGCCTAAATACAGCCATTGTGCTGTTATGAACATCTGCTGTGTTAGATTATATAAGTAGGAATTGTCAGAGATGAAGCGGAATTTTCTCAGTTTTCGTCTGTTTAGTCATAGTGAATGTTAAGAATGTGTTGTTTTTGCAATGTGGGTGTAAATTTAGTTTAATTTCTTATTGTGATTGGAAAATAAGTTGAAAATAACAGAACTGTGAGGTTTGTATGAAATATATATATATATATACAACTGGATTATGATGGACTGAAGATTCTGGAGTACTATATATGCATTTATTATTATGTTTTTTAAAGAAATTTCCTTACAAATGGTGATTGTTGTATGATTGTCATAGCTGAAAAAGGAAGGCTTTTTTTCCTGGAAGCTGATATTGTAAAAGCTGAAAGTCAAGTAGAGCAGTAGGAGGCAGTGATATACCCTGAAGGCAGCCGCACACCTCCTACACCATGTTGCCAAGCTCACATCATGTTATATGCTTCAAATAGTAGCTACTGTACTTGCATTGTCGTTTTAATGGGTTTTTAAACAATGCAGTGTGTATGCGATCCATCATCGCAGCTAATAGTTTTTCTGTCAGTCTCCAACAGCCGACCAATTTAAATGCATTACATGTTTTTTTTTATTACTTCATAATAGCAATGCATATTCTGAGAAGAGACATTTCTATTCTATTCTATTCTATTCTATATTTTAATAGACCAGTTTCTATGTGCGTCAAAACAGAGGTAGTAATATTTAGTGAGAAAATAATGTGAGATTTCCAGAAGAAGGAAAGACAAACCATTCTTCTTTTTTTCTGTTCAGTACATGGCCAAAAATGTTGGCATCCTTGCACAATTGCTTCCTACAAAACTGTTGAAATGAAAACATTTGTTATCCATATATGTAAGTGTGCTGTTGAACAAAACAAAATGAGCTAATTCCACAGAGAAATGTTAAAATGCCCTGGTCAATATTTTTGACATCTTCTAGAGGTAGTTAAAAATAATTAGACTTCGAACAAGTATTTTTTATTTTTTTTTGCTTTGCAACTGAACTTTCTTGTGGCGAGATGAAAGTGCCTGCAGTATAATAATCATGTATTCAACCAGTCTGAATAGAGAAAATGACTCATTCTCCTGTTTGTGTTACTGTGTGTACTGCAATGAGCATGAACAAAAGAAAGAAAACCGGAGAACTATCTGAGGTCATGCACAAGATTATAGCCAACTACGGACAATCTCAAGACTCCAAGTGCATCTCCAGAGATCTCGATGTTCCTCTTTTCACCGTACTTAATGTTAGCAAGATGTTTATGGCCCATGGCATTGTAGCCAACAGCACTGGACATAGCCACGTAAGAAAACTTGCTAGAAGTCTGCAGTGAAGGATTGTTTTAATGGTGCAGAAGCACTTCTGTCAGCTGCCACCAGACTCAAGATGACCTTCAGACACAAGGTATGACAGTTTCTTGCACCAGCGCACTCACTCAGCAAGCATCTGTCAAAAACTCAAAGAAAGGGAGTTAGGTGGTAAGAGAAATCCATGAGGACCCCACCGATTGGCATGCAGTAAGAAAGCCCGACTGCAATTTGCCAGAACATGACAAAATGCTTGTGGAAGAATGTCCTGAGGGCAGATGGGTAAACCATACCATCTCTATATTTACTTAAAACAATATTAAGCCTTCTAGCACAATAACACCTTCCCTACAGTCAAACATGGAGGTGGTTCATGTTCTGTGGTTGCTTTGATTTCTGGTATCGCAGGAATATCTACTCATTCCCGCAGGATCTGTGCTTATATTGCGGGAAATTCCCGTAAGCATTTTTGTATGAAAGTTTGGGACCGATGATGGAATGTATCATTTGCATGTGTTTTTAAGTTTTACCAAATTAAAACATCCAAGCACAAGAAGACACGAAAGAGAACTCAATAAGGCAATACAATACTAGCGCTTTGAGCTCACACCCAAAGCATGCACATACAGCCGCCTTTGAAACAGCACGCAACTACAGAGTTATTTTTTGCACCTTATTGTGCGTAAATGGCTAAATACATCCGAAATGATGTCAAAATGACCGTCTTGGCGAGTAATCATGTAAACACAGTTATATATTAAGTGAATGTGAAGAGTTGAGAAACAAAATGCATGCGTAACACTATATTATATGTGACCCTGGAGCACAAAACCAGTCTTAAGTCGCTGGGGTATATTTGTAGCAATAGCCAAAAATACATTGTATGGGTCAAAATTATCGATTTTTCTTTTATGGCAAAAATCATTAGGATATTAAGTAAAGATCATGTTCCATGAAGATATTTTGTCAATTTTATACTGTAAATATATCAAAACTTAATTTATGATTAGTAATATGCATTGCTAAGAACTTCATTTAAACAACTTTAAAGGCGATTTTCTCTGTATTTTGACTCTTTTTCACCCTCAGATTCCAGATTTTCAAATAGTTGTATCTCGGCCAAATATTGTCCTATCACAACAAACCATACATCAATGGAAAGCTTATTTACTCAGCTTTCAGATAACATATAAATCTCAATTTCGAAAAATTGACCCTTATTTTTGGTTTTGTCATCCTAGGTGAAATATCCGTGCACAAAGTCTTAAAGAGACAGTAGCCTAAATAAACCTGCTGCTTTTGGTTCATTGCTGTTTATTTATAGTGAAAACTAGCCAGTGTTATTTTACAGTTAAATAGATTTCTGTAGTATTTTTGTAGGCCTACTTGAATATTACTGTGAGACCTACCTAAAAAACTGTTAATTTAATTTTTATCTTGCTGTTTTATTTATTTGTGCTATTGCTTGTCATTTATTTGCTATTATTTTATTCCTGACTGTTTACTTGTCTTTTTTAGTGAAAACAAATTAAATTCAAAGTTTGAAATCAAAGTTTCCTACGCAGTGCATAAGCTATTGCACAACAAAATTAGCCCATAGCACTGTCTAGAGTTGTGTGCTTTCAAATTTTTGTATCTTTCTAACAATATAAATATAAATTAACACATAATTATACATTGTAAAATGCAAATACATTGAGTGACAAAACATTTAGGTTAGATGACTGTAATTTAAAAATATGTGCAAAAATATTCCCACCCAAAAAAAATTCCCCCCTCAAATTTAAAAATCTCCCTCATAAGAGTCACCAAACGGGGAATTCTCCCCATTTTCCAAAACGAAATTCAGGCCCTGGTGTGCATGGCATCATGAATCAAGTTGATTAGCTATTTTAGTGCACATGTCGGAAAAAGTGTCAGAAAACTGGGTCTCCATTAAAAGTCACAAATCTTCCAGTATGTTTTAGATAATCCTAAATGCACTTCAAAAAGCATCCAGGCAGACAAAATTCTGGACTGTTCTGCAGTGGACAACAATGAGTCTATATCTAAATCACATTGATGTGAGATGTGAATGGAGATGTCTGAAAACTGCAGTTATGGGAAGGCACCAATCTAATACGGGAGAACTTGAGTGGTTTGCACAAGAGGAGTGGGCCAAACTTACAGTACAGAGGCACAGAAAGCTCGTCGATGTTTTAGAAAGCGCTTGATTGTATGTGTATTGCTGTTCTAAGTCTAAGGTGTCAAAATTTTCTCAATGCCATTTCGTTCTGAATCATTCTGTAATACTGACAGTGAATTAAAAAGTTGGAGAGCAAATATTTTGTCAAATTTCAAATTATTTTTAGGTAAAAATGTGGGTTATTGGGGAAAAAAGTGCAAGGGTGCCAGTATTTTTGGACACAACAGGATGAGCAAAATTTTGTGAATTTACAGAGGTTTACATCACAGATTTCACATGAAGACACACAGTCAATGAAATTCTGACCAAGATGTCAGTAATAAGGCAAAATATGGCCAACATTAAGTATTGTCATGGGGATGTCATGGGGAAGCCTGGGCAGTTGCTGCAGTGGTTAGTGAAGGTAAAACAGTCCTCAAAGATGACTGCCAGGGATTTTTGTAAATCTCACACATACTCTATCAAACCACTTACAGAACACATACTTTAAAACCTGTTCGTACACACTAGTTGTTTTAGCATAGACTGGCAAAAATGATGACATGTCAGTCATGCAGTTCGTTCAGATCCATTCTCTCTGTAAAGCAACTATTAAATGAATTGAATTGAACATTTTGATTTTGTTTTTGCAAATGTTTTCTACACAGGGCAAAGGTACACTTCTTTACATGGTTTCACTTCTTTTTTCTGTGCGTAACCTCAGATGAAATCCTGGAAGCAACTTTATGCATTAAAAAAGTTATTTTGTCTTACCTTCATCTCTACTCTAGCCTGAATAATTTTGGAACTTTTCATTAGAGCTGATGTCAAGTTGCTGCCTCCTTAAGATGAATCACTTTGTTGCGTTCCTCATTTGTAATGCAATCTTATTAGAAAACATCAGATATGAATAAATGTAAATGTAGTGAGAAGTACGTATGTGTCAGGAAAGGTGTCATCTACCTGACAGGTCTTCGCAGGATCACACTTCAGATAACAAATCAAACTCTTTTAGTGTGTGTTTTTTTTTTTTTTTTTACTTTACATGTAAAGAATAATTTTCTCCGGACCATTGAATTATTGGAAAATAATTCATTCTCTGCTTTATGGTCATATAACCACTTCAGGTGTGCATTATTATTAGGTTGGCTTGAGAAAGCCAACCTACTGATCTTCTACTTAAGCTTATTATTATTATTAGGTTGGCTTGAGAAAGCCAACCTACTGATCTTCTACTTAAGCTTATTATTATTATTATTATTATTATTCTTAGCCAATTTACAGACATCTCCTCCTAGAGCTTTCAACTGAACCACCAAACTCAGCCCAGCTCTTCAGACTGATCTCACTTAGTGTGCTATATCTTTTCTAACTGATCCGACTTATAGTTTTCATAAAAATGAATATTAAAAATCATAAAAATCCCATAGACTTACATTGATGGAATGTTCAGATGAGCCAAGACTATTCAGCTCAACTGTCAAAATTCAACGTAAACAAACTGAAGCCCATTAGACTCCAATCAGACTTCCCTTCTATGTACTATTTCATTATTCAGCTCATTCACTCATCTATCTAATATTTCTAATTAATCTATCTGTCTACTCTATTTATCTATCTATCCATCCTCTATCTATCCTATGATATGCTAATCATGTAGAGGAAACATACTAACGGTATGCTGAAACACGCAAATCATGTATAACATCTTAATCATCTTTAACGCCTGCTAGTCATACTAATCATGCTAGAAATATGCTAGTGACATGCTAGTAACTTGCTAAATCATCATAAAACATGCTAGCAACATGCTAGTCATTCTTAATCATGCTAGAAACATCTTGTGACATATGCTAGTGCTTCTTCAGTCATCTTGCTAGCATATGATAACATCTTAATCATGTTAGAAACATGCTAGCAACATCTTAGTCACTTCTTGGTCATCTTCCCAGCAACATCTTGCAGTCACTTCTTAGTCATGTTTGTAACATGTTAGTCACTTCTTTAGTCATCTTAGCAACATCTTGCTTGTTTATCTTAATCATCTTCAGAAACATCTTGTGACATGCTAGTCACTTCTTCAGTCATCTTTAACAACATCTTTAGTAACATCTTAATCGCACTGAAAACATGCTAGCGACATCTTGTCATTCTTAATCATCTTTGAAAACATCTTCAGCGACATCTTTGATCACTTCTTCAGTCATCTTGGCAGCATCTTGTCTTTATCTTCAATCTGTTAGAAACATCATGTGGCAACATCTTTAGTCACTTGCTAGTCATCTTAGCAACATGATAGTCACTAGCTGAGTCATCTTGGCAAGCATGATGAATCACTTCTTCGTCATCTTAGCAACATCTTTAACGTTTATCTTGTAATCATCTTTTGAAACATCTTTAGCGACATCTTTGATCCTTCAGTCATCACGTGTATCTTGTCTTTATCTTCAATCATGCTGAAACCATGCTAGCGACATGCTAATCATCTTTGAGAAACATGTTGTGACATCTTAGTCACTTCTTTAGTCATCTTTAGCATCATTAGTAACATCGTAATCATCTTTAGTGACATCTTAGTCACTTGTAATCATCATGAAACATCTTGGCACAACATCTTAGTCACTTCTTTAGTCATCTTTAGCAACATGCTAGTCAACTGCTTAATCATATTTAGAAACATCTTGGCAACATCTTTGATCCATATCTTAATAATATTAAGAATCATGATAGCAACATGCTAGTCATTTCTAGTCATCTTGCTTGTATCTTTAAGTCAACAGTCATGTAGCAACATCTTTAGTAACATCTTTAATCATCTTGAGAAACATCTTCGACATCTTTAATCATCTTCGAAACATCTTTAGCGGTATGCTAGTCGACTTCTTCAGTCATCTTGGCAACTTTATCTTTAGTAACATCTTAATCATCTTGGCTGACATCACTAATTACTTCTTCAATCATCTTTATTTCATCTTGTCAACATCTTTGATCACTTCTTGATCATCTAGCAACATATAATCTTCTTCCAATCATGCTAGAAACATCTTTAACGTACATCTTTGATCACTTCTTAATAATATTAGAATCATATTAGCAACATGCTAGTCATTTCTAGTCATGCTAACATCTTTAATGATCACTTGTTAATCATCTTTGAAACATCTTAGCGACATCTTTAATCAATACTTCATCAACATCTTTGATCACTTGCTAATCATCTTTATCCTGCATCTTCATTCACAGGTTAATCATCTTTAAAACATGTTAATCATGCTAGAAGCGTTCAGCATCTGTCGAATCTAAATATTCAAACTTCAAGCTTTATAACTGCTTTAAACTTTGAGCTAGGCTTTCTCAAGCCAACTTCAAGTTTGTCTTGACGAACTTTTTTATCTAGTTATTATTATTCTTCTTAGTAAATTTTCTGAGCATCTCCTCCTAGAGCTTTCAGCTAGAACCACAAATAAGCCCAGCTCTTCAGACGATCTCACTTAGTGTGCTATATCTTTTCTAACTGATCAAACTTATAGTTTTCATAAAGTAAGATAATAAAAATCATAAAAATCCCATAGACTTACATTGATGGAATGTTCAGATGAGCCAAGACTATTCAAACTCCAACTGTCAAAATTCAAACGTAAACAAACTGAAGCCCATTAGACTCAATCAGACTTCCCTTCTATGTACTATTTCTAATCCGTTCAAACTCATTCAAGCTCTTCTATCTAATATTTCTAATTAATCTATCTATCTATCTATCTATCTATCTATCTATCCTAGTGACATCTTCAATCATCTTTAGAAACATACTAACAATATCTTAGAAGCTTGCAAAATCATGCTAGCAACGTAATCATCTTTAGCAGCCTGCTGATCACCTCTTCCAATCATGCTGGAAACATCTTCAGTGACATGCTAGTAACTTATTAATCTTCAAAACATGTAACATCTTGATCTTCAATATCGTAAACATGTTGAGTGACATGGTGATCATGCTGTAACATGCTAGTCACTTCTTCAATCATCTTTATCAATATCTTAGTGACTTGTAATCATCATGAAGAACATCTTGGCGACATCTTAGTCACTTCTTCAGTCATCTTGCCCAACAGCTCATCTTCAGTCATGGCAATCATCTTGGCAGCATCTTCAGTAACCATGCTAATCATGCTAGAAACATGCTAGCAACATGTACAGTCACTTGCTAGCATCTTGGCAACATCTTTAAAACATCGCTAATCATCTAGCAGCAACATCTTAGCGACATCTTTAATCATCTTTAGCAACATGTTGATCTTCTTCTTCAGTCATCGCAGCAACATCATAATCTTTATACTTCAATCACGTTAGAAACATGCTTCAGTGACATGTTAGTCGTTCTTGGTCAGCATCTTGTATCTTTTGAATCTTCTTCAATCATCTTCAGAAACATCTTGGCGACATCTTAGTCACATCTTGAGTCATCTTAGCAACATCGCTGATCACTTCTTCAATCATGTTAGAAACATCTTGGCAACATCTTCAGTCGCTATTTAGCATGCTAGCAACATGCTAAGTTTATCTTAATCATGCTAGCAACATGCTAGTCACTTGTAATCATCTTTAGCAATATCTTAAATAACATCAAATATTGAAACATCTTGCATTGACCTCCTTAGTCGTTCTTAGTCTATGCAGCAACATGCTAGAATGTTTTCTAATCTCTTTAGTATCTTTAGCGACATCTTAATCATGCTATCAACATGCTAGCAACATGCTGGCGTCATTTTATTTGATCATCTTAACAACATGCTAAGTCACTTCTTTGATCATCACTAACAACATCTTCATTACAGTTAATCATGCTAAAAACATGTTAATCATGCTAGAAACGTTAACATCTGTCGAATCTAAATATTCAAACTTCAAGCTTTTACAACTGCTTTAAACTTTCAGGCTAGGCTTTCTCAAGCCAACCTAAAGTTTGTCTTGACGAACTTTTTTATCTAGTTATTATTATTATTATTATTATTATTATTAATCTATCATTTAAAGGTCCAGAGCCCTTGTTCTGCTAATAGTCACCAAACTCTTCAAGACAAATGTCTTATTTCAGGTTTTAGTCATTAAAACGGTCTTTTGTGTATCTTCTGTGGAAGAGAAAGCAGGAGGAAAAATGAATGCTTGACCCAGTGTGTAAAATTCAAAGCCTGTAATTTTAAAAAAATCCACATTAAATTCAAAATGGTCAACTTGTCAGGCAGAGCTAATGACTGTAATTCAGTTGTCTAGCTTTAAGAGAACAATATACGTACTGAGTTTGGGGACTAAGTAAAACTTTAGTCACAAGGGATGCTACAGAGAAAACCCAACCACCCTTCTCCCGCCATGCCCATTTTTTTACTTTAACCCCGCGGCCTAACCAGATGTGATGCAATGCTGCAATACATGATAAGGCTCTGGTTTTTGATTGATTCCGTCACGTCGCATCTGGTGTGGACAGACAAATTGCTTGTTACTGGAATCTTATTGCGTTGCATTTGCCTTATCGCGTAATGACTCATGAAAATGTTAGTGTTTCTAATGTTAAACGAATTAGCGTTGCTCATTCTGCATTATCCCATATGTAGAATTTGGGTCCTGGCTTGTGGCTTGTGAACTGTCCTATTACAATCAATGCCAAAAGACCAATAGCATAAAAAGTTGCAATATAATGACTTATTCAGTAAAACAGCTATATGTACACTGGAAACTGTATCATGTGAGCATGCATACATTTCTTGTGCATATGCAAAAGTCTGCCTTTTCTTATGTGAACTTTTCACCTCATGGCCAGGTTGTCTTTAAATTTTTTTCGTCTGGAAAAGTCACTTTAGAAAAGCAAAAAAGAAAAACAAATGTCGGTTGTAAATAAACCAGGCCAACCCAGGCTCATTGGAAACTGATATTACATACATTACTGCACATTTGCTGCAGCAGTTTCAAAGTGAAGTGTCCAGTGAGTGGCACTAAAATGCATGCTCACTTGACCATGGCCATGTTTTTATTAAGTTGGTACAGGCACATAATGCTGAGTTTTTATTACATTGCTTCAGGTACGTATTGTGGCGGTTCAGAACTCAAATGTCTGGGGAGTGTCACTAAAAGGTTAATGCTCTATCGTGTTGAAAAATAACACACCCCCTCCACCAAACCCAACTCTAAAGCTACCCCGATAGTGCGTACCGAAGTGATTCACATGTGCAACACTGTATCGTGTGAGCTGCCGAACAAACCTACTGAGTTAGAAAACCCATACATATGTAGCTGTATATGTGACACTAACATTCAAAAGTATCTGTTTTCAAATCTTGCAGACTGTTGTAATATTGTGCAAGGAATTGTGCGAAAATTAGTCCTCCTTAATCGAAACTCTGGCTGTGTAAATCATACTTTGTGTGAAAAGGAATAAAAGTTGTCGGAGTTTTACTGCCTCTAGTGTTCATTTCAACTGGAAACTGCAGTGATTTGTACGTAAAGGTATGTTTTTTTGAGTTTTGCAGAAATGTAGGTAAAGGCATGCATTTCCAGTGGGTAGCAACCAGACAGTTATCCCCCACCTGCCATTAAATGTGGATCTATCTAACATATATCCTAATCTTCATACAGAAATCTACAGAGGGTATGTATGCAATCAAATATGGAAGAAGAACTAAGAAATTAGTGAGTCAGATGCGCTCTCCAAGGCAATGCCAACTTGTGTTGTATGTTACTGTTCAAACAAACTAAACTAAAAAATGCATTGCTATCCCTAGAGAAAAAATTAACTGCATTTTCCCAGTTCCTGCA
The DNA here is from genome assembly GCA_021397915.2 of Tor tambroides. Lineage (NCBI taxonomy): Eukaryota > Metazoa > Chordata > Actinopteri > Cypriniformes > Cyprinidae > Tor > Tor tambroides. The sequence goes on from JAFVLL020038103.1 coordinate 15,868, forward strand.
TATTGACCAAAAGCATTGTGAAAGAGTGTATTTTGGAGCCCCCGCCCATTTAAGATTTCATCCTTCAAGATGTGTGGCAAATTCACTGAGTTTGTCTTGCAAAGGGAAAAGCTCAGACCATTTTGTAAAACAGTCAGCCATATAGCTTTATTCTGTCTTGGACCTCCCAGCTCATCGTTTATTTTCCTCATCGTGTGTATCAGCTTTCATCAACTTCTTTAGCTGGTCAACCTGGTTCAGACGTAGCCATCATAGAAGTGAGGGAGACAGAAATGCCAAATGTAATACCTTTTTTTCTGACTTTTGTCTAACTGACAGGTTTTGTTTGTTCTTATCTCTTACTTTTAATTGGTTAAGAAATCAAATATTTTGATCTGAAGTACTGTAACCTCAGTACATCTAATGAGTCAGGCGGTTGTCTTTGGTGCATTAAAAACCTGTAACAATGCTACATGGTCAGTAAACATCACAAAAGGTACACCGTAAAGATAGTGATGCCCTTTCTCAACTGCCCAGACAGCAGCAAAACACTACATTTGGAGGCTGAATAATTTAACTCTGCTCCTCTCAGGCTTCTCAAGGCATAAGGAGTATGCTCTTCAACGTTGATCATCTGTTTGAGCATGGCTCCCGAATGTCCTTATTAACCCATGCCACTCATAATTCAAACATACTTTTAGCCTGCATGACAGCTAGATGTTAAGCATGTTCCTTATGAGACCAAAATCCATGTGGTGGGATAAGAGTTTTTTTTTCTTCATGGGCTTTGAACTTGTTCTCTTCAGCCTAATAGTCTTATTTCCCATTTTATACATGGTCCTGATCTTCCTGCAAATGAAGGCTTGCTTCCTCTTCTGGTGGATCGGCCTTCCATTTTAGGCTCAATGCTTTATAGCCATTGGGCAAAGTCTCTAATATATAGATCGGGACGCTGTATCACGGCCTTGAGCTGTTCTTCTACTTTTGTGAAGGAATGCTCCCAAGAATGTCCCTACCCAGTTATGGATCTTGTTCCTCTTAGCTATTCATCAGCTTCGGGCATGTCCAGAGAGAGCAACATTGAGCGTTACCACAATCTCTGTGTCTGACAGTTGCCAGTGATGTTCACATTATTCAATGAACATTGATTGTCTCCCTAGCAGAGCCAAAACTAGGAAATTCTAGGTTAATAGGGGTCTAATACTGGAAGCAACTGGCATATTTGACGGTGTCCCTTCATTCTCTGAAGAGGTTGCTACAAATGGAAAATGGATCACTGGGGTGCTGGTTTTCCTGAGATGAGCCACTTCCTATTTCCAATGTTCCACAACTTCTTGCTCTAATTTGGCCAATGATCTGTACTTAAATGTTTTATATCTTCAAATTGCTGACTTAACTGACTTACCTCAGTGCGGTTTGAATCCCAGCTGAGCCAGGAGGCCTCTGGGTAGGTGTGAGTGTGTTATCCCTGTGATGGACTGTCCATCCATTCAGGGTGTTTTTTTTGCCTTTGGTCTAAGATAGCAGCACTCCCACAACCCTACAAGTGGCTCAGATAATGGATGGATTTAAGACAGCCTATTGTAATGGTATGATGAGATTGTACAACATATGGCAATCAAGTCTTGAAGATTTTTGTGTAACACTTTATTTTGATAGTCCAGTTTAGACACTCTGCTAACTACTTTGCCACTCCATGTCAACAGTCATTAGAATATTAGTAGACTGATCTGCTCGCACTTTATTTTTATGATCTCCAAAACACATTCTACTGACTATAAGTAGCTTGGCAAGTACAGGTCAACTTATTCTACTAACCCTAACCCAACAGTCTACTAGTACTCTAATGAGAGTTAGATGCAAAGCTGTAGTTAGTAGAATGTCTAAAAATGAAATTAGGTGTATCTGATTTTTGTACTTGTAGGTTATTCTGTTATTTATTTACATATGTTAACTTTCTGTCTGATAGAGGATCAGTGAAAATGTAAATGTTGCATTTAACTGATCATATAATGTTGAGGGGTTATAGATAAATTGCTGCATTATTTTCAGATGACTGAGAACTGCTGGTCACACTTTATTTTGTGGACCAATTCTCACTATTAACTAACTATTGCAGTTTTTCTCAGTCGATTTGACACTTTCTCCAGTGCAATGTACTTGTTCTCAAAACAATTAGCACAGCCATCCAAACACAAAACCTTAACCAAACAGTTCAACTCTTCTGCAAAATTAAGCACTGCAGTTTTTCTAGTAATACATTTATTAAAAGTAAATATTAACATCAAACCTATAGGTGTGTTCGCTATTGATTATAAAACACATTTAGATGCAAATACATGTTTATTGCAATTCCTCAACAGGGAGTTTTGTTTTATATATATATATATATATATATATATATACTTATATATATGTAT
>JAFVLL020038105.1:0-13346 GCA_021397915.2 Tor tambroides
AGCGCGCGCTACGAGCACAGTATCTTTTCCGCGCTCGTTTGACTCGCGCCTGGCGCGGAGGCGAAGTTAGAGCGCGTCTGAAACGTCTCCCGTTTTTATGTGGTCATAAAGACGTTCTGCATATAAATAAACGCAATCCTTTTCAAGAAAAAAGAGACAGAGGTAGCAGTTGCGAATGGGATGGCCACCCCTAGCCCCGCCCCTGCGTTAATTGCGTTAAATATTTTTAACGCGTTAATCAGAAAAAATTAATCGCATTCGTTAACACGCTAATTTTGACACCAATAATATTATATATATATATATATTAGTTAAACATAGCATATTTGTTTAATATAGTGATAACTACGAAAAAAAAAGAAAACCATAACCATAATAACGGTCTTATCAAACTGTACAAAGTTCTGGTTCAAGCTCCGCCTACTTCCGGTTTTATCCAAATACAGATACAAATAATTTTTTGATTGTTACAGATACAAATACAGATACAAATACTGGCTTCGCTGCACACCCCTAGTGTTGTGGCTTGTTTCCATTGTGTTTCAACTTGTTTCTATTGTATTGTACTAATTTTGTTGTGGCGTGTTTCCATTGTGTTGCAGCTTGTTTCCATTGTGTTGTGCAATTTTTTATTTATTTATTTTTTTGTGGCTTGTTTCCATTGTGTTGTGCTAATTTCATGTGTTACAGCTTGTTTCCATTGTCTTGTGCTAATTTTGTTGTGTTGTGGCTTGTTTTGTTTTGCATTGTGTTGTGCTAATTTCATTATGTTTCCGTTGTGTTGTGGCTAATTTCAGTTGTGTTGTGCTAATTTTGTTGTGTTACGACTTGTTTTCATTGTGTTGTGCTATTTTTTATTTATTTTTTTTCCCGTTGTGGCTTGTTTCTGTTGTGTTGCAGCTTGTTTCCGTTGTGTTGTGCTAATTTTTTTGTGTTGTGGCTTGTTTCCATTGTGTTGCGACTTGTTTCCGTTGTGTTGTGCACTACTGGGCCACCGTACGGATTGCAGTATGGCAGCAAATGCACGTGTACAGCTATCCACTGTAATTACGACAGTAAAATATTTACCTGTGAAATCCACTTAACTGTAGGGGACTCTAAAAGGCCCAAAAATATACAAAACTACATACAGTTGCTTTAAAATCAAACTGTAACTTAGCCATACTGTAATTCTGAGATTTTTTTTATTATTAAACCACAGCCAGTTCACATTGTCCTTGTCAACGTTTTCTTCAAAATGCGTGTCCTTAAGTGCAAATGTATATGTTTCAAACGCTTGTTTAATAGCTTTGCAAGGTGAATGTGGTTAATGGCTCTATAACAGTGACCTGAAGGCTGTTAATAATGCATGAGCTCACTGTTGGTGTCACTCACTCTTAGAAGGATTTTTGCTCTTGTCTCTTGTTTTCAGCTCTGTGGTTATTCTCTTTTCCATTCACTGAATCATCTTACAGTACTCTCAGTGACGTGTGATGGACTTCAGAAGTGAGTAAAGCAAAGTCCTCTCTCAGAGTTTTAGTCAAAATTCATGTTAAAGTTCTATTTGATGTTTACATGATTTCCAGTTTAACAGCATTTTTGGACCATTAATCAATAAAGTCTTGGTTAACATGATGCAGAGATGAAAGTGCAGCTTTAATTTAACTGAGCTGGCAGACTGTTTTCTGTCCTGTCCGTCATCTCATTATTTTTTATTTATAAAGATGGCTAACATTTCAAACATTTTTGTGAACACTGACATTGCAGTAACAGTGCTTGTGTGTACTTGTCTGTTTGTGACTTATTGTTTTGTAAATAATTGATTTCTTTTTAAAGCACATAAATTGACATAAAAACTTTTGTATTCAAATTATATTTTAAAATATATATAAAATATAAAATATTAGAGATGCACCGATTGTAATTTTCTTGGCCGATTCCAATTTCCGATTTTTTGTAAGTGTGACCTGCCGATACCGATTTTTGCCAATTCCAATTTTCTTTCTAAAAAGTATAATTGACAGCATATACAAACAAAAATCTACCCTTTTTTAATGCAATAAATAAATAAATGCATAAAAAATTATTAAACATTACAGTTCCCCCAATCTGGACAAAGTTACAGATGTTCTCTCACTTAAACAACTCTCAAAATAAAGTGCACTTTGACTAGAAAAGAGGTAGAAATAACACTTAACTGAAAAGGAGTTGCTGTATATAACAATACAGATGTCATTTCCCACTATGTTTCTTAAATTGTCTTTTTTTTTCACTAACCTTATTAAATGTTTCATCTTTCACATCAAATTCTTAGATTGTTTTTAATTACTTCAGTTAGAATAATAAGAAACTGTAGGTCTGTTACCATTCAAATGAAATCAGTATCAACAAGCTCCATCTTTCATCTGAAGTGGCATTAGATGTATTTACACAGATTGTTTGATGAAGCTGAGGTGCCATAAATGCATTTACACTGCAAAATTGTGAATGCAAAAAGAATTTTATAAGATTAATGTTTTCAATATTTTTTAAACATACAAAAGAAATGTTGGGAAAAATGCAATGACAGTTTTAAATATGAAACCAAACCAGTAGGTGGCTTCAAATGACTGTTTGAATGAGTGAGTCATATAGTCCTTCATTCAACAGATTCGTTCAAACGGCTGATTCATTCAGAAACGAGGCAAGTGACTACTATCATTATGAATGGGTTACTGAATCATTGACTCACTTGATTCGTTCAAAAACGTGGATTCATTCAGTAACAAAACACTGCCATGTTGCTCGGAGACACAAAACAGTTCTGCTGTGGCTTTGATTGGAACTATTTTCATCAGCAAAATTGAGCAAAAACAGTCAATATTGTGTCTAAAATGTAAGTCACTTAATTTTAACTTCTTGTTTATTGAACTACTATTGTATAAAATCACATTGCAATCATGTTGAAACATTTTGGTTGTGCAATGTTGCATACCTAAATCATATATTATAAATTTCTTATTTTTTTACTACCGCAGTATGCATCTATAAGTTTCTGTGAGTGCTGTTGCGCTCATTTGTTTTGTTTTCTGCACGAGTCTCTCTCTCACACTCACTCAGGCTGCGCAAGCCTCATCTGCCACGACCTAAACACATTATCAGGCGCCGTAATTGTGACGTCAAAACAGACCGGCTCGAAATCGGTAGACTGACCGGGCCGATCATGAGGAAAACCGGCCAAATCCGGTCCCTGGCCGGTCGATCAATCAGTGCATCTCTATGAAATATATATAAAATATTAAAATATATATTAAAAAAGCATTAAGTAGGGGTGTCCCTGACTAAGGATTTTCATAGTCGAATCGGAATTTTTGAATCTTGCAGAGAGTCGACTGATAGTCGAATCATATATTTGGGGCGGGGGGAAAATACATTACCAAGAGTCAAGCCAGACATTTGACAGTCATAATTACTGACGTTAACACACAGGGAAAATGTGTAACGGATGCCTCGCAGATACAAACGGTGTAAATAATTAGGGGCCAAGCCCAGAATGGGCTGTAGCCCCTATTGTATCTGTATGTTTTATTATTATTTTTGGCCCATGAGTGTCTATGGCAGCCCTATGAATGGAACATAGGAAAATGATTAAATTTGCCACACTTGTAGTGATGGCCATGAATAGTGATCTGACCAACTTTGGTGTCTCTAGAACCAACTCTATAGCGCCACCACCAGTTCAAAAATTCAAGATTGAAATGGTAATAACTCTTGAACCCCTTGTTTTAGATAAATGAACACCTGATTACGCTCTTCATGTTGATCACATTCAATAGCTTACATTAAGACTCCACCCATTACAGTAGCAGCCATTTTGAAAAGTACAGTATTGTCAAAGAGTATAGAAGCCCAAGAGGCGAAACTCAATAGAACGCTCCATAGCAACAGTTACGCCCATGACATGACTGTGCCGCCGCCATTTTGGACTGAAAACTACACAAAAACGCCATAGAATAATAGGAGCCAGTCGCGCTTGACCAACTTACAATAACACATTTAAAGTATATATGTATTTTTATATACTTTACTTACCCATATCTATGTTCTATCGTACATTTTCCTTGTTAAATATCAGCTGCTTTGTTTAAAAAAAAAGTACATTAAAGCTGAAATACAGCCTGAACGATGACAACAATAATGTACAATCACTAGACTAGTGATCATCAAATCCTTTTAACAGTTTATTTTACAGACTTTATTTTAAAGTCTTCCCTTTCTTTTTTTTTCCTTTCTTTTTTTTTTACAAAACTTTTTGCTTTCTAGAAACCAGTTTCGGTTGAAAATATGTGTTGAAAATAAGTGTTAACATTATAAGCACTGAATTAATACCAACATATGACATTAAATTAATGACAGAAAAATTAGGAATGTTGGACAATAAATATATAACAGGAATAACATCTTGACAGTAAACTGTTTTTGCAGTATTGTCTTATTTTAATGTCCGTTAAAGGAAGACGGTAAACAACAACAAAAAACGTTTTTATGTAAAAAAAAAAAAAAAAAAATACAAGTACAGCCACTTTCTCCAAAATTGTTTAATTATTTAATTATGACAGACACAGCAATGCATCATGTTCTAATCTAGATCATGTTTGTAGTGTGTTCCAGGAGATTAAAATGTACAATATATATTTCAGACCTACTGGAGTAATAGTAAATATTAATATAGACAGTAATTGTAAATGTGTGAAGTTGCATACGCTCATTATAACTATAGTGTCATATCCATATAAATCATTATTATGGTTTCAATGGCTATAGGACCTGCAGTTCCTAAAAGGATTTAAGTTTACTACTAGACTAAAAACAGTTAAAGTTAGCAGGTGCATAAGACAGCGCTATGTCCCACTTCAAAACACAATATATATGTGTATAATTACCTGTCAGGGTCTTTGGGAAAACGACAAAAAGCAAGATTTTCACTGTCACACTGATAGTTTTTGCAGTGGATTGCCCAACTTGCGTTCTTTTATTCCACTTTGACCTCTCTTTCGTTGTTATTCTGTCTATTTCTGTATATCTGTAACGTTGTCCAGTTGTAATTTTCACCCCAAAATGGCGGCCGCGCTACCGAAGCGGCACCTAGTGGCTGTTACCCGAAAACCATCAGAGTTTCGCCTCTTGGTATTCTATACTCTTTGGTATTGTCTTTTCGCTACTCCTCCTTCAAAATTGATCCAATTCTTCCCAAAATTGGCTCAGATGATCTTTGGACTGAGCTGAACAGAAATGACTGAACAGAATTTTTTGACTACTAGTGAAAAAAAAGTTATGATGTTGTGAACTTAACGAAGTCGACCCAAAATTGGTTCAGAGGCTGTATCTCGGCCAAACTTTGATCAATCAAAACTAAACTTGGTATGCTTCATCAACACCATGATCTGAGGGTCCCTGCCAAAGATGGGAATAGCGCCACCTATGAGTTGTGAGATACCAAAAATGCTAATTTTTGCTAATAACTTTCGAACAGTTAGTCAGAATTATGATCTTGGTGTCTATGGGTTCCTTGGGTCATTGCGAATCTATATCAAGGATATCAATTTTGCCAGGATCGGCTGAACCATGTGTCCGCCATTTTGAAATTTGTCATAAATTGCAGTATCTTTTGAACCATTTTACATATCTGCACAAAAATCGATAGGGATCATGAACACCATGTCCCGGAGGTACCACAGAAGTTTGAAGACAGTGCCACCTAGTGTTCCAGAGATATAACGATTCTTGCAAAAACGCTTATAACTTTTGAAAATGTTGTCCAAAATGTGTCATTTTTATGTCGTTTCGTTCCCTGGGTTATGCCGATTCTGACAATTCTCATTTGTCATTTTCCCATATGGTGTCTGTCCGCCATATTTAAGTAAATTAAAACAGTGTTTTTGCTACTCTTCCTACAAATTTTGTTCAATTTTGTCCAAAATCTGATCATACGATCTTTGGACCGAGCCGCACAGAAATGACTGAACAGATTTTTGATATTCACTACAGGTCCCGAGAACTACTTTGGCAAACTAGAGTGTGCCTGTGCTTGTTGATTTATCCTAGTTAGCTTAGCATGCTAATCGGTTAACATGCTAACCGGTTGCTATTTGTTCTAATGTGACTTTTCAGCTATCAGGTTAACTGTAAGCTACGTTAGCATTAAGTTAGCTTAGCATGATAATCTGGCTAAAATGCTAAGTCACTCTTTTGTGAGCTCATTCTCACTCCTAAACTTCTCTTCTGGAGCCTGTTGAATGTGCATCAACTGAGTGGCATGCTCTGCTAAGCCACTGGCCCCGAACCTTTCAGGTCGTGGGTTTGAATCCAGGGTGGCACAAGCCGAGACCGCAAGAGGTACTGTGGCCGGAAGCGGTGCGAATGTTGATTTTGTTCCAGACGTTGGATCTTCCGTGCCTGTTTGTCTTGAATCGGAAACGTGTGTTTGTTCGTTCTCATCTGAACTTCTGTCCAATTTTGAACTTCTGTACTTCTGAAGTACAGAAGTATCTGCTTTTTCAATGTACATTCTATTTCTGCTGTTTTTGTTCTTCCCGCTCTGCGCTGCGCTACGGCCCCCTTCGGGGGCTTGGCCCAGGAATCGCTGCTTGCAGCTATATTGTTCTATGTGAAATCAGACATTGAGAAACCCCATATAGCCAAAATGGCATGATCATAGAACCTCCATACATATACATACACAGAGAGAGAGAGAGAGACATTAATGAAAGTCATACAAGTGCCCTGTTTTTGTATATAAAAAAGCATCCTATCCTTTTGCTCCCACACTTACTATAGGCTACCACATGAAAATTACATTTGTAAGGTGTCTTTATTACCATATGTGAGAGTGAGACTTAAATAAACCCTTTCGTTTTCCTGCTACACAAGAACTGCCATGCACTTGAATGTCTGCTACAGGTAATATTCCACTACAGCAAAACCCTCCAACCCTCAAACAAAAACTATTATGCTTCTCTAGCCATACAATTATTCTTCAACGTTTTCTCCTTTCCACTGACTGAGAGGACTGTTGCAATCCAAAACATTTAACTCCATCTTTAGTAAATGCATTTCTGTTTACGCAGTGTTATGGTAATGGAATCAATCACAATGCTGTGGCTTGCAGTAGCACTATACTAATCCAATTCATGAGGCAGGGTGTCCCTTGTTGATTAAATGTCACAGCATAAATGTGTTCATATTATGTTTATTCGGAGTGGAAAAACAGAACTAGACCGCTGAATATATTTTCCACTCTCAGCAGATGTTGGGAACATTATATTGTAATTTTGTTGAACACGACAGCCTTGGAATTCACATACATGTGTTATTAATGCTAAATGAATCGTAAAATAGAATGTTTCATTGAAATACATTATCAAAAGGTGACTGCTGCATTTCTGGGAAATCACAAAAAAAAATTGTCTTATTCCATAAAGAATCCACCTGAAAAACGCATCTTGGTAATTAGCAAATTCGTTCTTCATGCCAGAGCCAGAAAATGAAAATAAGTGTTGTTCAGATATGATGAATTCATGTTTACACATCACTGTCCTAAAGACAAAAATAACTCCAGGTGTTTATAAGGTTCAGATATGAGACAGTGAGTAATTACTCTCTGATTCAAAGTTGCAGTCTAATTCCACTGATATCTGAACCCAACATATGTTCCAGTGATTTCAAATGACTTTTGCTGAAGATGTAATGACAGTCCAATTCTTCACTGGAATGAAAACATGGATGATGACTTAAGAGTGTGTTTCCTGTCTCTATGTATTTCCTTCTTGTCAGTCTTGGTAGAAGATGAAGAATGTTCAGAATGAGGAGCAAACAATTCCCTTGACACTAACTGTCTGCACTGCCAGGACAACTGAGTGAAAGAGCCAAATATGTTTTTTTTTTTTTTCTCTGACTACCCAAGGCCTACTGTAATTGTATCCAATAATATTTCACTATTGTTCTCCTGTGCAATGACAAATTCCAATTAAAATTGCATTTAGTGGAGCTACTGATTTGGTTCTGTTAGCATATTTAAAATGTATATTGACATACATTAATCTTATGGTTACAACATCCACAGAATATGATATGTATTTTTGTCAAATTATCACAGTTCATAAAATAGGTAAACATGATCACCCAAATATTTTTTTTTTTCTTGCAATTCATAGGTTTAGTTATTTGCCCTGTCAGACAATAATCCCACCATGTCATGTATTTGCTGCCGTAACCAACAATACAAAATATACTCATAATGAATACTACAACATTTCCAACTGGTTTAGCTTTATGACCCATGGTCTAAGACCACATTTTACATTAAGTGGTGATCAGTAACAGTAAAAAAATGTATTTTCTATATAAATGACTTCAGATGACTTGGAAGTCAGATCAAAACTCATTTGGATCTATTTTATGATACTTGATGCATGGAAAATGGTGCTTTCGAAACATGCTTGGAAATGTATGGTGTTCTAAGATAGAAAGAAAGAACTCTTTAAGTCATGTTTTCACAGAATCTGTCTTGATTTTAGGTATATTTAGTCTTTGTCAAGATTTTGGCCAATTCTGTTCCCTTTTTCCACCTAACATAGTGGGTTTTATGCCTAAACCAACTGAAAGAAATCTGCAAATGGAACAAAAATACACTTGAATTGAAGACACAGTACATTCTATTAACATAGCTTTAATATCTTACGCAATTTTGCTCAAATGTATCTTTTTAAGGATGTCTAGATAATTTTACTGAGAACAAGACCAAGATACTGATTAGGAATATGATACAGACAGAACAGTGAGAAACACATCCCTGAGACTGTACCAGTGTAGACATCACCGCCTTTGGAATGGACCTCTATCATGCAACCTTGGGAACAGTGTTTGCACATACTCTCCCTTACAACCTCAGGTTCACTTCTACAGAGAGTGCTATACATAGCACATACAAAAAAACACACTGACGTCAAAGCAAAACAACAGCGTACACTTGTTCAGAAGTGGCTTGAGGAGAAACATTTAGTTTGCCTAGTTTTCTTGTTGAGAAAGAAATGTAATTATTGACTGAAAGAGGAAAGAGCAGAAGACACGTTTGCAGCAGACAACTGAATTATGCAGAGAAACATTTGTAATTACTGAAGCACTTTTCTCCTTTCAGTAATTTCATTATACTCTCTTTTTTGAGCACATAAGGATAATATATTCTCAAAAGAGATGTCCACTTACACAGTAATACAATGCCATATGTTTAGTTTAATTATAGTAGCCTAGACATGGGATTAGGTCCCACACTTTAAGTCTTGAAATATTTTAAAATTAAGATGTCAATTTTATATAGAAAAAAGTTTTTTACCATCCATAAAATTCCAAGAATACTAGATGTTTTTTTCATTCTTGCATTCAGAACTGAATCCAGGCTACAGCTCAAAAATAATTAGATGCCAAAGAGACAGTTTAATGATTTATTAAAGCAATAAAGCACAGGAGGCTGTGTGTTACTTTGACTTACCATGTGTTAGGGGTGTTCTTAGGCATGACATGAAGCAGAAGCAAATGATATGATTCAAGTAAACAGATGTAACTCCTCTGGTTCCACTCCCCTCACTCGCTTTGAGCAGGTTTCGAACTGGTGTTTCAAGTATGGTAGACCACAGCCTCTGATGACAGTCGCTAGTGCAACTCTTTGAAATCAGGGGAGTGAGATTTTTACTGTACAGCTCATAACAGCTGGCCTCTGTTACACTCACCCCCCTAATCCTCGTTCCCAGCCAGGTCACGGCCGCAATGTAACCCCTCCGGTTCTACTCCCCTCACTCGCTCCAAGTGGGATTCGAACCTGTGTTTCAGGCATGGGTGATGGGCACATTAACAAGGATGCTAAAGACCGTGGCCTCTAACATCAGTCACTAGTACCACTCTTGAGATCAGGGGAGTGAGTTTTTACCTGTGCATGTCTTAACAGCTTTTGGAATAAACAATTCTTCCACCAAGAAGATGCCACCTCCAAGGTGATGACAGCAATCACTGTCTGTTTTAAACAGGAACAGCTACAGCAAGTGCTCCGGACATTGAAATGCAAGTGAAGAGGAAAAACAACCTGTAGCAGAGCTACACAACATCCTGAGGACAAAGCTTGCGATTCTACGCACAACAGAGTGGCACAGGAGGCAGAGGAGAGAAAAAAGCAAAGCAGCAATCTGCCCTTATTTACAACCCCTCCACTTTCACCAAACAAATGCTAGAGGGCAAGTGCAGTGGTTGCCTTATGTGATTTTAGGAAACTTAATTTCTTTAATTTCCGAAAGTTGAGTTTAACCTCAGAAAACAGCTGGAAGGAGATTTTGGAGGGTAGTCAAAGGAATGAGATCAGCCTCTGTCCAAGGGCCTAGTGGCATACCATGCATTGTTTTCAGAGAGATCTGGTGCAAAGGTAGTCTAACCAGCAGCAACAGTGTACAGATCCCCAAGGAAGAGTGCTCTACCAAAACTGACCAGTTTAGATCCATGTTGCTGGTAAGCATATAAGTTAAAATATTTTTAAGCATCTTGTTTCATTCAGTTCTTTCTGAAGACATCCTGTATAGATACAGCAGTGCAGAAGGATTGACGCACCGATGTTGTCAAGCATGTCAATAGAGAAGCCCAGAAAGGAAAAGGAAGTCTGGTTGTGTTGTGTTTGAACCTTGTAAGCACCAATAGGTCCATACTACACATAAGCTAGCAAAGTACAATTTGTACCAACACCTGTTTCCAGCAAGGTCAACAACATCTAACTGGCATTAGCTCGAAGAGAGCATAATAACTGTTTGTACCGTCTCAGTCATCCAATTGCTATCTCTATGAACATGGTTGTCAAATCAATGGAGGTGTAATATAGAGGCCCTTGAACTAAGATTGCTGGTAAACAGCCCTTAAAATGGGGAGGTCATAGATGATCTTAGCATCACCACAACATCTGTGCCAGATAACAGGGGGGTCCTCAAGGCTTATAACACTCACCAATTGGTCTAGGATTTATTTTAAATTAACCAAGTCTAAGTCCCCGGTACTCAATAGTAGCAGTGTTCTTGTTCTGTTTTGCTGGAACCAACTTCCTGCCTTTAACATACAGTAGACAAAAATCTTGGGAAGGTGTTTGACTGTAGATATCACAGCTGTGCATAAAACCAGACCTGCTTCATTTTCAGACCTGGTTCACTAGGGTGGGAATATCAGGTGTACCAGTAAGATGTAAAGCCTGGATTTACGAGGACAGGCAAATCCAGTTCACTCATGTTCATAAATAACATAAGCTTGGATGAGGAGTTGTGCACCATGCTCAGATAGATGGGTTTAATCTTTCCTGATGTTGAACAAAGTTGTAGTTTGTAAGATCCTAAAACAAATTACTTTCAGGCATGATCATCCCCTCAGAAGCCACTAAATTGGTGATCATGCTGGAATTGATGGTCCTCTGGAAAGAGTAAAAGGAAGAGGCCGGTACAAAAAAAGTATGTCAAGTACCAGGTGATGATGGAACAGAGTCCAGGGAAAGGACTTGCTATAGGTGGACTGCAGAGGTGTTTTGGTGGGCTGTCCCACCATATCTGCTGACAACAGGTCCCATCACCATAGATATGTCCCAGTGCAGTTAATAGATTGTATCTTGCAAGTTAGTTTTGTCTAGTGACTGGGAAATACTGACTTAAAATATGTGTATGAATGTCAAATGACTACTTTGACCTTGGGACGCTAGTTAAGGAATTTGCCATAATGGTATACAAACTTTAACATTACATTTATCCATTTAGCAGACACCTAACCCTAACCCTAACTTCCTGAAAACTAATGTCAGTGCTTCAAATTTGATGTGGGCAGCTACAGTTAGCCAGAGAAAAAACAAGAGAGATATGACATGGGTCCTGTCTGGTTAATTAAAGACAAGCATTCTGCCATGTTCTGGATCATGCATAGAATACTGGTGGCAGTTTGTCAACTTATCTAAAGGATTTGTAAATTCTGGATAACTTAGAGACTCTTGCAATATTCTCCAAATTGATTGTCCAAAATAGGATAGAAGGCATGCTGGATCTTATCCCAACACCTTATGCTGAGTTCACAGTGCACAATTTTTAAAGTCGTTGGATCAACATTGTTTTCACACTGCACGACTATCTGGGGTAGCATTCAGTTGCTGCTGTGTTCACATTGCACGATGGATCGGTGACAGGAGGTTACACACTGCATGACTTTACAATAGGAAGAAACGCCAACAACTCTTTCTGGTCCGCAAACTGAGTTTCATACAACTCCTCCCCAAACTTCCCACTGCCCTGTATCTTGCTGTCTCATTGGCTGTAGGTCATCGCAGATGTATCTTTTTTTGTCAGAACTCTTTTCACACAGCAGGATTTTGAATCGACTACAGGTCCAGATATTAACATGCCAAATATTTCACAGACGTGGGCGACGTGTTGGTGATTCTCTCAGATTGCGTCTTTGATAATTCACATTGTGTAATTGTCCTTCGCGTGAACGAGCACCAATTTGCCTCTGATTTTGGGAATTTGTCAGTGATTTCAGTGGATGCGACCCATTAAGCCACCACAACAATCAAAATAATTATATTGTGAACAATAAACCCAATACCTATAAATTCAAAATTATGAAAATGTACATTTCTATCACTTATGTTGTATCACAACTAAATTTTTTTGTTAGATAAAGCAAACAAGTTGAATGATTGACTTTACACCATTCACTTTCTTTCCACTCACTAAGCTTTATAGATTATATTGTCTATATAGACAAGTGTTTTCCCTTCCAGCACACCCCTTCCAATGTCACAAGTCTGCAACTTGTTGATCATATAAAATTCAGAGTTTCCCAAATCTAAATAGATCGTCACCATTCATGTGCTCACAGCTTGCAATTACAATATTTCCGACCCCAACTGAAATGTAAATAAGCTTGCGTTTTCAGTAGGTATGGCCATGTAAATGAAAATATGTGACAATTCTGGGCTTAATGGGCACCAGATTCTCTCATTCCCTGTGAATTAATTACATGAGAATTATCACAGAAGAGATATACAAATGTTCTTCTATCCTGTAGATGTCCTCGCCTTTGTACCATGAGTGACCAGCTCACACAGGAAATCAAATGGCTGTCAGAACAAAGGTGAATCCTTGAAAGATGAAGAAACACACATGCACACACAGCCTAGCAATGCACACATTGTGGATAAATGACAGTCATTGCATGCTGTCGGCTAGAGTTGTTTTTTTTTCCCTATGATTGTAGTGGACATGAGTGGAGGACAGCACATTTCCACTTGGCTAGTCACAGCAAGAGGTCACTATTGCTACTCT